>JANITX010000008.1:15147886-15158371 GCA_027564395.1 Erythroxylum ulei
CCCATGAAATCAATCCTACTAACATAATAATTAACTCCCAATATTTATTCATCAAACTTCAAAATTCATCTAAATTAGGCTTAATTCCTCAATTAATTCCATTTAATAAATCAAAATTTCAAGAAAAAAGGTTGGGGTCCAACATGAGACATCTTTATTTCTCATATAAGATAAATAGGTGGCATTGAGACCTTTTAAGAAATATATGCATCACATAATTTACCATTTAGAACAACAGTTTGAAGAAATTGAAAATCCATTGATGCGTTAAACATAGATGTCAAGAAAGACTGGTATAATAAAATCTCACGTAATAAAGAAGATTTTTTAACATTTTATTGATTGATCAATTATTATGCATAGGTGTAGACAATTAGTTCTAATAGAGGATTTGAATGAGGATGATGGATCTTCTAGTATAGAGACACTAATAAATTCAAAAGGTAGATATTCTTTTCTTTAGGGAATGACTTTTAGATTGAATTGCATAAATAAACAATTTTCTTAATTATGTTTAGATTTCAAAGGAAAACATGTAAAACTTATTAGATGCACATTAAACAATTAAAGATCTATAAGTATTGCATTCCACAAGCAACTATGAGGTGAAAGCATCGTTTAGGATCTAGTACAAGATAAATAAACTATTATATGGATTTTTTATTCCTCTTAATTATTGATGGATTTTGTTTTGATAGTATCAAAGATGTTATTAAGTTCAGAAATATACATAAGAGTACAATATAAAACTTATATGCCTAGTAGAGAGGAATGACCTAAGGGAGACCAAAAATTTTCTAAACATGTAAAGGTTAGAAAGACAATTGTCAAAGAGAAATAGGGATTAAGGTATTAAGAATGTTATTTGAAACTAGAAATATTATTTTTGAAGGCTAAATTAATGTATAAGAGAAGAATATGCTAGAACATTCTCACAAAAACTACAATAAGAATGAATATAAGGTGTCTAATGGAAATAAGTCAATTCTTATAATCATTGATATAAGGAGGAGTAAAAAGATAGAATGTTTAAGGTACCAAAATTAAAAGAGGGATAATAGACTGTGAATCCTTATGGCAAATTATTCTTAAGGAAGTGTTTCATGTTAAACCAACTTGGTCATAGATCAAGTGGTTGCACCCTTAAAGAAGATGTTTAATTACTAGAGCCAAAAATTTCTATGGTTTAGATACGAATGATGATGAATATGAAGATGAGGGAGATCATAGGTATAATTATGTGATAAGGCAAATGATGTTACCTTTGAAAAATAAGAAGACAACATATAGATACTTTAAAGGTTTTTGTGTATTATCACTTAAATTTTATTTAATGTAATTATTTATAGTAGTATTTATGAGAATATTATTAGGAAGGATGCTATAAAGAGTTTGGTTTTAGAGGTTAAAAGACACCTTAATTTGTATTCAATTAGTTGGATTAATATAATAGAAAGGATAAAGTAATAATATGGTGAAAGGTACCTTTTTCTTTTTGTATACACAAATATATGAATGCTTCCTGCTTATTATTTTTAAGATCTTGTTAGTTTGAGATGGTACCTTAATATGATACGTAATAAAGTATCTACATGATAAGTAATGACTACATTAACTTTACCTTTTTTATCCTTAAAAGGAAGTAAAAAATAAAATATTTTAAAATATATGAGTTAGAGACTATAATCATAAGTCTAAGGAGGTGTATACCTTAATTGTGAAATGGCTATTAAAAGTGCGGCAAGACTCTAAAGTGATATAACATCATCAGGTAATCAAACCATTGTAATGAGAACTCAAGGAAGTGGCAATAGAGGAATTACCTTATTTTATAAGAGATATTCAACATTATATTGACGTGATTTATAGTATTAGCTTTGCAATTTATTTTATGATAGGTGAGTTTAAAGAAGACTAAGATTCACAAGGAGATAATAGAAGAAATATTGCCTAAAGTGCACACGTAAGAAAGTATGAGTCCATACACACTTTTAGGTTTACTAGCCTTAAAAACAATGGAAATTGAAAGTGTGAGGATAGTTATACAATTAGTAAGATTTTACTGTCAAGTACAAATTTTCTATTCTTAAGCTTAATGATGCTTGGTAGGCTATTTAGGGAAAATGTATTTTTAAGATTGATCTTTGTGGTAGATATTAAAATATTTGGATAAAACTTGGAGATGAATGGAAGATAGCTATCAAGGAAAATGAAATGCTTTATATGTGGTATAGGATGGTGTTAAGGTAGACTAATGTGTTTAGTACCTTTGCAGCTTATTAAGTTTGTAGATAGTTAATGTATAGATAACTAGATTCACTAAAAAACCCTACCATCTAGGACCCTAAATTTAAGTTCTTCTTTGACTAATGCTTGGCTCTCAGGCAATTAGGTGAACTGTTCTCCCTTCTCCAACTTAGGTTTTTCCCTCCCTATTTGTTTCCTATATTTCTTCTCTTGAAGCTCCCCCTTTTTTGGTTATTCATTTTCAACCTTTATCATGCCCATATTCTCAAGGACTTTAAGTCTTTTTACCCTCATTACTTCCTACCTCTCTATTCATTCCATATTTAGCAGTGACTTTCTAAACTGTACCTAATACCCCTACACCTTAGAAACCATTATAGACATATCTACATTTGAATTTCCACCTAATCTGGAAGCAACATCCTTTCTACCCTTAAATAACCCCACCTCCTCCCCATTACTTATTCCTCCTAACTTTTGTTTTACATCCTCTTTAATAACCCCTACTCCCAACCTATATTATTTGTAGCAACCTTCTCCTGAACCTTTGTCAATCATTATCTAATCTCCCTCCTCCTCCCAACCAGTTACCAACTAGAAACTAAGCTAGAGAAAGGTGGTGGGTGAGGTATATGGGAACTCACTACAATATTTACCTCTTGATTTGATTGAAGGAAGAGCAATAGCGGTTCCTGACCGTGCGTCGTTATGCTAGTCAAAATAAAATAACTAAACTACTACTATAGCAATGGTGAGTCTAGGTCGATCCCACAGAGAGTGTGTGTAAAGCTTATGGAATGAAATTAATCGGTGTCTATTAAAAAAGAGGGGGTTTGGATTTTGAAAGAAGAAAATAAAATAATAAAAACAAATTAAAGAAAACATGCAAAAATTGATAAAAGTGGAAAATTCGGTAGGGACCCGGTTCTTTGGTTCAATCTCAGCCTACACCCTGACTAAGCATATTTTATTAATTTGTTGTTCGTTAACCTCTCCTGAAAATTATTAATCGTGGGTTAATAGTTAACCCGAGTTTTCCTTTAGGATTTGTTTAATCAAGATACGATCATTAATTAAACCTAATCACCGAATAACCTAAGATATGATCTCTAGATTTAATTAGGCGGTAGCATTACGAATTAAGAAAACCGATTAATCAAGGCGACAACCATATACGATGCGTCATTTAACCTAGGTCATGTTATCCTTAATGATTACGAATCATTAGTCGCTTCACATGAATTTCAACATAAAAATTATAGATTATATTTAAATTCTAGCAATGGGTTTGAAATTAATAATTCAATGAACACATTAAAATCATCACTCACAAAATCCAATAGGTTTATACACAAATAACCGAATAATAAAGGAAATCTAATTATCCATACACAATACCTAAATTAATTAATATAGGATAACACAATCAATTCCTAGTGAGAGAAAGAAATAACAAAATAATTAAAAAACACTTAACCCAATCGTCGATGTCGATATTACCTCCGAACCGGTGTCGGGATGTTTAGCCCTTCATAGGTATTTTCTTAAAAAAATGCTTCAGCCTCCATCTTATTCCCTAACCGAAAATCCCTTGCTTTACTTCACTGTCTAAACCCCACTGTATCTCTTCTGTTGCGTCTTATTGCCCACACTGTTGCATTATTGTGCTTGTTAATTTGACAATTAAACTTGCAACCCCTTAAATCCTTATGCAGTCTTCCTCTCTAGCGCTGGGTCACGCCCTTCTCTGTTGTTCACACAGCCGCCAGCCGCCAGCCGCCTGTGCCTCTCTGCTTACGCTACTCTCTGATCGGTTGTGCTTTCTTCTGTTGCGTGCTATTCCCTCTAGGTCACACCTGTTGTGCGATTATTTTCTTGTTCCTCTCTGCATGAAGCCTCTACCTTGTTTTATTTATGACTCTCGCTCGAGACGCTGCACGCAACGCAGCTGCGTCTGCGTTTCACGTTGAAACGTAGACATTGTCTATGTTGCACAATGATGTCTCCTTGCTTGGTCATCTGTTGTGTCGTTTTTACCTTGTTTTTTTTTTCAACAACACTTTTAATTTTCCAATTTTAATTTTTCTTGCCTTTCTTCTTTTCTTCTTCTTCTTCTTGCTCTATGAAGACAAGAAAAAATAAATCTTTGGAAAATAAACCAAATGTAATGCTTCTAACTCACTTTAATTTCTTTGCTCCCAAATTGTACCTAAAATCATATATGAATTAAAATGAGTATCTTAAGCATTTTCATATCAATAATCACTAAGTGTAAATGATTAAATATATCAACAATTAAACACATATCAACTACTATGATATGAAACTCATCATTCCCTTGAACTAAACTCCTTTACTTACATGGAGATAAATCGCAATACTATAGTCTAAACCATAATCAAGCGACCAACTTAATTATTCAACTGTGAATCTATTATTTTATATTCTTATAATATATATGTTTCCTATACATCTCTATGTATTTGTATATTACTTACAAAAGAATCTCAGTACCTTATGACTAGATATATAATGCTCATAAAAAACAAACTCTTTTGTTTTATTAATAATAAATATTTTCATTATAAAACTGTAAAGGAAGAAGATAAAATTACATGTAAATACACTTGATTTTCAGGGCACTATATTTACATAACTCCAACATACTTATGGCTATCTATTCTTAGGAAATATGGAAAATGAGTAAGTGAATTGGTTGGGACTTTAATTTGTTGTTTTGCTAAAGGATGTGCAAAAGCTAATTGTTAGGGAATTTGATATGTACTTAATTTTTTATGCATTCACTTCTTATCACTTATATTTATTGTCGTGAAATGCTTAAGATACTCATTTTAATTCATATTTATTATTAGGCACAAGTTTGAAGCACAAAAACTAAAATGGGGTAAAAGCTCAATTACCCTTATAGAACAAGAAGGAGATGAATTAGGGTGAAGATTGGACAAGAAATCACAAGAAGAAGAACAATTCAGCAACACCTAGGAGATGCATGGTTGGATGCACATCTATGCATCCAATCCTACACATTCACAAATTGTGCATTTTAATTGGTTTGCACGTTTAGATGCACGACCATGCACCTAAATTTTCATATGCTCATAAACCCATTTTTTACTATTGAAGGAAAACTATCTTAGAGGATCGGGACAGGACAGAAAACTTACCGTCTTAGGATATATATTGGTCTAGGCTTCTCTATTTTGGTTTAGAGGTGAAATTGACACCGAGGAACACATCTAAGCATATCCTCTTTGTGTCTAATTGTTCTTCCCCTCTTTAAGGATTATTTACATTGTTTTATGCTTATTGAATTGAATATTGTGCATGAATGCTACAAATACTCTATTGGATTGTTTTGATGTAAACCCATTACTAGAATCTTAAATACAATACGTAAATGTTGTGTTTGGATTCATTTGTGCCAATTAATGACATTAAATCATTAGAGATAATGTAACATAGGTTAGATAACCCGAACTTGTGTGGTTATTTCTTAGATTGATCTATTTTCCTTACTCATATTGCAGCTATCTAATTAAATCTAGAGAGTTTGTTCTAGGTTATTCGATGGTTAGATTCAATTAAAAAGCTTGTTTTAATTAAACACGATATAAGGAAAATGAGGTTAACAAAGCTTATTGTTAATTTATGATTAATAATTTTAAGAGAGGTATGAAAACATATGACAATGACATACGTTTAATTATGTGTAGGCTAAGATTGAACCAATAATCGGATCCTAAACACATTCATCATTTTTAACTGTCTGTTTTAATTTACTTTGGTTAATTTAGTTTCATTTTATTTTGTTATTCGAAACTAAACCAAGCCCCCTTAACCTAAACACCAATTTCTTTCATTACAAAAGCTTTACATGCAGTCTCTATAGGATTGACCTAGACTCATCACTAGCTATAGTTTAAGTTTAGTTATTTTGTGTAATGTTACATAACTATAAACACCTAACTCAAATCCTAATAATACAAGTCAATAACACATCTAAATTTATAAAAACTAATTCTACAGTTCAATATGAAGCTAGAAACATAGGTACATACAATCTTATTCACATTCAAACCACATTAATAATATTAGTGCAGCAAGCTGCACTTGCTCAATTAACCTCTTCAAAACCTTCTACATGTTTCCATACAGCACATTGCACTTAGGTAGTCCACCATATCTCCTATTTTTAACATTTCAATTTTTCATTTTAAGAACTTTCTCTCCATCCTATTATACTCCTACATTCAATTGAAAAAATTCTAGTGCATCAATTTTTTTAATGCTTAGTTTGAAATTCGATGACAACTCATTTAGAAATGTTCAATTTTGTCATTTTATCTAAATAAAGTCATTCATCTCTCAGTTTTATGGCAAAATAATTATGCAAGAGAATAGTCTTAGTTTTGTGGATTGTGCTTGTGCATTTTGTTAAAGATTTTACCAAAAAAAAAGATAATTCCTATAACATCATTAATGGTTAACTAAAAAAAAGTCTTAAGTAAAGATAGAGTATTTATCTTGCTGCTATAAGTATCCAACTTAATGGTTGAAGTCTAATATGTTGTTAAAAAGGACTTTAAAAATCTAGGCGTCATACCCTTTGAATTATTTAAAGTACTACTAATGATACATAAATAAGAAAGTATAATAATGGTGTATCTTAATAATTGAAAATCTAGGTGTCTTCTGTGACTCCTTTAATAACATCATAATGGTGTATCTTAATAATATAGTTATACATAAAATCTCGATAGAAACATATTGGACAATTTACAATAGATGTTAAACAAACTAAGGAGTATCAATTTGTATATCAAAACAAAGAAGCGTGATTTTGTCCAAAAAAGATAATATTTCTTAATCATCTAGTGATCAAAGTCTAAGGTACTATCTTTTGATCATCTAAAGAAAAGGCTAAATGAAAAAAGGTTTACAACATTCTTGAATTGCCAACCTTACTTGAATGTCATAGTTATAGTCCTTTATTATACTATTAAATTACTATTTCCTCTTTCTTAAGGACTATTCTTAAATAATTGCATCACTAAGATATTCTCTAAAGAAGGACTATAGATGGTGTTAGAAAAATACTTATATAGACACTAAGAGTGTGACTTATTCCCTTTCTTGAAAAACATCTAAAATTTGTATATTAATACATGAGATAAGCTTATTAGTGCTATACTAGATTAGCAAGTCTATGAAGTATTTTTCTAAGAGTAGAAAACCTTTTTTAGAAGGATAATTCATTGATATAAAGATTTATATAAAATTCCTTTTAACCAGGAACAAGAGATTCAAGTATGTCTACTGAATTGAACCACTACAAATGACTCCAAATGGTTGTCTAATTTAAGAGTCATCTTTCTTTCATACTATGTGAAATACTGTTGAACAAGCCTCTCACCATTAGATTCAATCTGTATTGAAGGAAAATTTTTTGGAAACTTTGCTTCTAGGTTTTAGCTTCCTTCCTAAAGAGTCTAACATTCCTTTCTTCCTATAGATTGTAAACCAATGTAACTAAGCATATTTTAAACACTTTATAATTTGTTTTATTTTCCATTTTGATTATTTAAGCCCATTCAATTAGTTCCTTCCAAGTCGAGACTGACTTCTTTATGCTCAAGAGTCCTTATATCTTCTCCCAAATATTGTTTAAGTAGCAATCATCAACCATAAGGTAGTTTATAGTTTCAACGTACCTCTAACATAACTCACAGTCCTTAGATGGGATAGCAATCTTGAAAGTTTTCTTTATAATTAGCCTTCCGCCTATTCATAACTAGAGAGTGAAGGCATAAGATGGCCTAATGTCATTGTCCCATACTACTTTTTTTTTTCACCTCTCTTTCATGTTCGATTCTTGTTAAAGATATTCTCTATAGGTTTTAGTGTTAAACTCCTTTGATCCATTGACTTCCCAAAGTATATGGTCTTAATTAAAGGATTCAAGTTAATAAGGGGGAAGACTATCCATAAATATGACTACTCCTCTGCTGTAATGTAAAGACCACTTCTGTTTGTTATTTCTAATGAGTACCTTTACCTTTGTATTTGGTGTAACTAGTTTCAAATGCTAGATTCCTCAGTCCTATATGAAGAGCCTTGCTATAACAATTATCAAAATAGAATAGTGTAAACTCTTCATATCTAATCATATGTGTTATTTGTCCTTACATCCATTATCTAGTCCCTATGATTTTCCTCAATGTCTAAGACATGTTCCAGTTTGGTTGCATATTCTATAGACTATTACTTCTTATATGGACAGTGTGTATTTATATGGCCCAAAGCTCCTCCTTATGCTTGCATAACCCCTAAATTTTCTTTTCCAAATAAACCTTATTTATCATCTTCACTAAGGTGATGCTTAGGCCCTTATAGTCCTTTGGTGAGAAAACTTTTGACTATCTCACCTTTGCATTATAGTGTTGATTTTTAGTTCCTTCTTAGAGAAACTTCCTTGGCTTCCTATCAATCTCTTTCAATATGTTTTTAGTAAGGCTATATGGTTTATATAGTAAATTTCCAAGTTGTTAAGGATTGAGGATACCAACTAAAGTCTTCCCTCATAGCTTATAAATATATTGCACCAATGGTTGATCCTGTTATTGAATGATTTTATTAATGGATTGCAATTTGTGGCACTTATTCTCTTATAAGAAATGGTAACCCTTAGGTATTTGATAGGCAGCCCAACATGATTCAAACCCAACTCCATTGCCCTTACTGTTATTTCCTAGTTAACATCTGTTGATAGGTAGAAGTTGCTTTTAGTAGGATTGCATCTTAGCCCTAACACTGTCTTAAAGTTCTCTAAGGTATCTATTAGTAGTTTGATAGATTATTTTTAACTTTACAAAATAATATTTTGATAACTTTAAATCTGTAATGGTCCTTGAAGTATGAGCTATTGTATGTATTCCTTTCTAGAGAGTATAACAATACTTCCATGCCAAGAACAAAAAAATAGGGGGATAAGGAGTTCCCTTTCCCTTCCTTAAACACTTTGGTTGGCTCTCCATTCACCATTATAACAAAGGAATTTGTAGTTATGCACTCATTGATCCATTCCATTGATTCAGTTGGGTATCCAACAGCTTCAAACACCCTAGAATTAAACTTCCAACTTACTAAATTATAAGCCCTTTCAAGATCTATTTTCAGTGTATAGCTTTTTATGGAAGTGTTGGAGTTGTAGCATTTGAGTAACTCCTAAAAAAGTAGTATTTTTTGCCAATTTTTTTCCTTTTAATAAATGCATTCTGAGTTGATTGCTAACTTTCCTTAAGACGTTTCTCATCCTATTAGCCAATATTTTGCTACAACCTTGTGTATAACATTGCAGCATGTTATAGGTCTAAAATCCTAAATTTTTTAGGCATTTCCCTACTTTGGGATAAGGTTAATGTATGTTATATTCTACTCCTTCAGGATTTTTATTTTTTAAAAGAACTTCTTGACAACTTTAACTAAAATTCCATCAATGATATCCCAATTTTGCTATGAAAACCTTCCATTAAACCTATAAGAGCCAGGGCATTGTTAAGGTAGATGGAGAACATGGATTCTTTGATATCCTCTCCAGCAACCTCCTTTATTAGCTCTAGTTTATCCTACTCTAAGATTTGTTTAATTTCCCTCGATAAAGCATCTGGTTTCCTCCTTTGTTAGCTTTGGTTTATCCTATTGTGAAATTATTAAGGTGAATGGAGAGCATGGATTCTCTGATCTCCTCTTTGGTAACCTCCTTCTTTAGCTCTAGTTTATCCTGGTTTGAAATTGTTTTAATTTCCCTTAGTAAGAAATCTAGGATTTCCTAGATTTCTGCAACAGTACCAAGCAAATTTTTGTAGTTTTCATAGGCTATCCTCTTTATGTTATCCTAATCATAAAAGTTATTCCCTTCCCCATCTGTTAAATGCTTGATCTGATTTTTGTTTCTCTTTGCTTTAATAGAGTTGAAGTAGTAACTAAGCATCTCTCTCCATCTTTAAGCCATAGCATCCTTGATTTTGTCTTAATTGAGAGTTGATGTTTTGAATGGTCTTATTGTAGTTAAATATTAGGCTCTCTTCCCTCTTAGGATTATTATATCCTGGTTTTACTGTAGCGCCCCGCTCCCGCTGCAACCCGCTCCCGATATCGTGGTGATATCCGAGCTCGAGCCCGCGGAAACGACGTGCTAGATCAGTCATTCAGTACGGT
>JANITX010000008.1:15220380-15232097 GCA_027564395.1 Erythroxylum ulei
CGTTTGTGTTGGCAAACATACATGGAGGCATTAGATTTTATACTATGGCCGGCTGTTTCCATTATATGAACCAAAAATAAAAGAAGAAGAAGAAAGAAAGAAAGAAAATTACCATGGTAGGTTGTTTCCATGGTTTTGGTTGTTTCCATGGTCGGCTGGGATTGGTTTGTGGAGAGATGGGAGCAAGATTGACAAAATGTGGCTTGTAAGAAGAAAAGAGCAAGATGGGTACTACGCTGCTGTTGCTGCTAATCCAGAAGGAACTCGCGCCCAAAAAATGCGCACAAAATACACAAAGTAATGACTTCCATTCCTCTACATTATGAGGGGAATGGAGTAAAACCCGAAAATGGGTAATCAAATTAATAACTCTCCAATCATACTTCCCTACCAAGCTCTACCTTTCATTCCATTCCCATTCCTTATTTCTCATACGTACGAAACAAACATCCCCTAAATATATGGGTATTTGATCTGCATGTAGTGTACGTATCATTTAGTTAGTATTTTATAATGTTTTTCATGCATATTACCATATATTTTAATTGGCTTTATGTATTATTTTAGGTAGTTATAGAAAAGTTTCTTGGGAATGATGTTGGCCAAAAACTAAAGGAATTTATTAGGTAAAACATTAAAAAATAAATCATGGGTGTTGAAACATGATTGTTTGTCAAGACATGTTCCTCACTTGACATACACAAATGGCTTAGAGATTAAAAACATTCATGCGAAAAGAGCATGTTCGACACTATAGATATTGGTTATGAAGAAACAACTTTCTACATGATTAGGTTGGAGCCTATATGGTATGTTGGAAAGAAATAATGGGATACACAATCGAACTACATGGGCGTGTTAGATTATGTGTTCCTCTCGTTAAAGAATTACAAAGGAATAATGTCATATATGGTCATGGTTGTAGACTGATTTCAATTTTTTATAAAGAGTTTTTTGTTTAGGAAGTATTATTGTTGTTCTTAATGTTGGTTAGATATGCATAAAAGATTAAACCTAATGAAAATTTATATATAGATGTTTTCAAAAGAAATTATAAGCAGATTTGAGGATTGAATATGCTACCAGGAATAGACTTACAATATATTTCTAGTATTAGGATGACTATTTATGAGATTTCATAAATCTTAAATTATTCTTGATGTGTTAATCAGATATGGATATCGATTAATCATTATAGGGTAAGTGTTTATACATTATGAAGTGTTAGTTTGAAATTTCACTAGTCCAATCATAGAGCCTCTAAATAACTAAATCAAAGGTACAATATGATGCTAGGGAGAATTCTACTTTAGGTTTTTTATAATATTGGATTTCTTCTTATTAATTAACCATTTGATTGTTTCTATTAGAAATCTAATCTATTAGTTTAATTTAGTTCTTTTCTTTAATAAATCAATCACCATTAATTGTTAACTAGATAATAGTAGGATGGCTAGACTTACTAATTGCAATGTCCATGAGGCATTATATGATAGAGGTCAATGTATAGTTTTAATTGACTTTAAGCATAACAATCATTATCACAGTGATATCATTAGAATACCGTATGAGGCGTTATACGACAGAAAGAGTCGTCCACCTTTATATTGGGATGAATGAGGCCTAAAATAGTTGAAGGCCATAATTGATTGGAGATGTTGTTGATAAGTGAAATTAAGTGATTCAAGAAAGATGAATGAGTTAGGTGGATCAACACTGAAGATATAGAATATAGTGAGTTAGACATAAGAGTTAAGTGTATTAACACTGAAGAGATGTAGATTATCAAGCGAAAGATGAAACGTTTCTGGGAGTATCACCTTGGCAAGGTGTGCTTAGGTTAGGAAATAAGATAAACTAAGCCTAAATTGTATTGGTCCATATGAAGTTGTTGAGAGCATAGCATCATTAACTTAAGTTAATTTTACCAACAATGATACATCAGATTCACACTGTGTTACCTGGTAGTATGTTAAGAAATATCGATACAATCCAACATAGATATGTTGTCGGCATAGGAAGTGAAACTTACCAGTGATCTGATATATATATATATATATGAGGAACCAATTAAGAGAGTGTGGTATCTGAATAAGTAATTGAAAGACCGATTGATTCCATTGACTATAGTCAATCAGAAGAAATTATTCAAATGATGAAGTTAAATGAAAAACGAAGAAGCATATGAGGAAATAATGCCCCTGCTTTTTGATCAATCAGATAAGAATTTCGAAGACGAAATTTATTAAGGGATGAGAATTGTAACATCCCGTTTTCATATTAAGGGTTAGAACCCTAGATTTCTATATTTGAGAAATAGCAATGAGAGATTAGAAAGATGCATTTCATACTTATGCATAATGTTATCATACACACACATGAACTTGAATTTTGTACACATTACAATGATTTGTTCATGTACTCATTTGACATTTTTCCAGGTATAAATGATTGTTTTAATGTGATTATAATGTGAATTATGGATTATGTGTCTTAAAAATTAAGTTGGTGTGTATAAGTAATGATTTAGAATTTTGGTGAAATTTTTTTCTAGAATTTAGGGTATTTTTAGACTAGGAAAAATGTCAAGTGGTGAGACAATTGATAAATAATAGCAGAAATAAGTGTCAGATGGTAGTAGAAATTTTGATGAATGACATCAAGTTAATGACACGTGTCATTTAAAACAGGGAGTCAATTGGATTAGAATTGGGACACAAATATACTAGCTAATTAAAAGACCCAAAGAGGACCATGAGAAAGTGACATGTGGCAAGTGACAAGTGTCACTTGTCACACCACTTATCTTAACCCATGATTTTTATTAAGTGAAAGACCCACTCTCATTTTGGTCTTTCCTTTGCTATTTACTCGTCTTTTTGTTAGCTTCTCTCTTCTTCATCTTCTTCATCTTCCTCTCCTTCTCACGACACTCTCTTCTCCAAGCATCAAAGTTGAACCTTGCTTTCTTCCATCACTAGCTACTTCAAAGTTCTTGCTATCTTTTCTTCTTGATAAAAAACCCACCTATTCTACTTTGGCAAGATGATGATCGTGGGATGCATGGGACAAGCTAGGGTTAAGTGTTATTTGAAGATCTTGAAGTAAACAAGTAAGTATAAAGCATTACTCTTTTATATTTGTTGAATGAAACATGTTTTGATGATAGTTAAGAGATAAATGATCATAAAATGAAGATAGGTACATGCTGAAACGTGAATGAGAAATGTGGGTAGATTCATGTCTTGCTTTTATATATATGATGATCAATATTTCATAAGTTTTTGTTGAGATGATTTGAGTTAGAATGATCATTAAAGATGTTGTAGGAAAAAATGCAGAAAAATTTAATATATAATAGGTTTTATGTTCTGTTTTCTTGGAGTTTAAAATTAATGTGGATCTCTTTGGGTGTTTTGGAGATGAACTAAAATGAGTCTAGAGCTAAAGAAAGGGAATAATGTGGTGTCTTGAAATGGGAAGAATTAAGGTGATAGTTAGAAGTGAAATGAAAGTAGAAATGAAGTTGAACATGTGCTGAAAGTTGATGATGAATGTATATATGTATATGTTCTGTTATTAGTGTTCATGATCAATCATGGACTATAATTTTTTATGGATGATATTGAGCTGAAATGGAGTTAAGAATGATGGGGAAATGATGAGTAATTAAACTAGAAATGATATACCAAGCATAAGGTGTTGAATGTAGTAAGTAAGGAGTTAGAAATCTGGAAAATATGGATTCAATTGGATAGATTTTGGGGAAAGAAGCATAACTTTTTTTGTGTATATCGGATTGAGGTCATTTAAGTATGATTTCGAAGAGGACTTCTAGTTCTACAACTTCTATGAAGACCTCGAGGAGAGATTTTGCTGTTTGAAGGGTCGAAATTTCACATTTTTATAAGTGTCCTATGAATGTCGTCCCAGCGAACATGATGTCCCTTCAAATGGACATGGGCAGAGTTGGAAACTAGCGGACATTAAGTCCACCCAACAGATATTTACTGGCCATTTGGACTTAATTTAGGCTTGAATGGAGCTTGAATTGAACCTAGAATGATGCTTGGATTATGTGACTAAATGTGTGATATGTATGAAGTGATAATTGAGGTTATAACTTAGTGAATGAATTGTTGATATCAAAGTACTAAAGGCATGAGTATAATAGGAATGAAGATGTTCATATGATTGTAATTATGATTCAAAGGAGTTGAGTAATATGTATTAAGTAAATGTTAATGAGAATTAGGTATTTTGAGAGCATATAATGTTAGAAAAGAAATAACGAGAAATTGATTTATGATATTAGAATTACCAAGTGTTCTTGAGGTGTACGCCTAAGAATAAGCCAAACACATACAAAGGATAAGGATTGATTGGTGAACTTAGAATGATCATGTACAAATGAAGTGTAAACTTAAGTTCAATATTAGACATATATGATATATGAAATGAGAATGAATATAAGATGTGAATTTAGGTAATATATTCGAGATTGTCATTGAGCATGCATTATACATAACACATATACATATGTATGTGATTAAGTATTCATAATATTGTGTAATTAATAATGTGTATGCAATATGTGTATTGAATGATGCTGATATACAGGATAAAACATCTGCATCCAGACGTTTTCAAATTATGGAAGCTAATGCTAATCTGGAGCATACTGTGAGTCAACCTAGATGGTCTCATTTTCATTATTTGTTCTGTTTTAAATTTCTATATTGAATTACTACTGATATGATTAATGTGAATGTGTTGATTTCAGACAATAAATGTTCGAGGCGTTTGATGCATGTAAGAATCATTGGAAGTGCTCCTTGAATGTGAATTTGGATGAATATGTAATACTCAACATTATTGTTGAATGCCGGACCAAGGTCCGATGGTAAATGTGAATATGAATGTGAAACTGAAATCAAGTGACTGATAGAGTATATGTGAACGTGACACATTTTGATAGAATATATGTGAATGTGACGCATTTTATTACATGAATGCATGACAACATAAAGGCTGTTGTAACCAGAGTAGCCATCGAAAAAGAGCTTAAAGCTCAAAAAGTGAAAAAGAGCTTAAAGCTCAGAATGTGGTAAGAGCCTCTAGCTCACTGTGTAAAATGAGCTATGTATTCCTAACGGATAAGGGACAGTTATTAATGAGCCCGATATCCACAATGGATACAAGACAGTTATAGGCACTCAGTCACAACAATAACATTTGAAAATGAGTCTCATGAGCATTGTATATATATCTGATATGTATGATTTAAATGGTTAAAATAAATAGTTTGAATGATTTATGAATGTGAAATATGATTTAAATGAATATGAAATGTATGTGACTCAACATGTTGAATTGATGAAATGATGTGAATTTTTTAAGTATATGAATTGATGTGTTATGTGATTGAGTGAGCCATCTAGGATGATCCACTCACTGAGTTCGCAAAACTCAACCTAATATTTGCAACATTTTTCAAGCTTAGAAAAGATCTCCAGTTAGATAAATTGGAGTCTAGCCACTACATTCGAGTAAGAGATAGAGGTTAGGATCAGTTTGCGTCAGCATATGTATTTCATTATTTTATATCAAAATGTGTATTCACAAGTATTGTACAATGTATATGTGAATGATTTTGTAATGTAATGACATTATGACTAAAAGTGTTTTGTATCTGTAATGGGCCCCAAGTGACTACTGAAATTCTGATGATATGTATAATGGTTGTAACACTTGTGATTGAAAATGTTTATGAATAAAATGGGCCGAAATTGATTATTAGTTTTTCCGAAATATGTGTGCGATGTGTGAAAAGTTTTTAATGGTTATGATTGATTGACTGTCCTAGTACATCACCCTTATAGAGTGTATTCTCGAATACCGTCGGTTTGTTCAGGAATATGCCCTATGGGAGTGGGGTGCTACATTGACAGTTAACTTGTAACTAGCAATTTTTAGTCTCATAACTATCAAAAGAAATTGACAATAAGAAGGAAGAGAAGTAAAATTAGCTTTACCATATCTTTAAATCTCCCAGATGATTGTTTATCTGTCTCCATTCTTTTGTTTATAAGTAAAACTCATAAAAAAATGGTGGTGACTTACGAACCTTTTCAATATAAGGACAAAGATGCAAAATATCATTCATCATATAGGACATGAATTCTATAAATAAGAATTCTCATTTTATAACTTTTACTCATATGACTCCACCTTAATCAATGGCTTTATTCCTTTAATTATTTAACTTGGTATGTGTCTTTAGATCCTTAAACAAAATGGAGGGAGAGAGAGAGAGATTGTATTTGAACTAGAATGAAAAGAGTTGAAGACATGATAAAAAGTTATTAAGGACTCCAGAATCTAATAACACAAGAGATTATTTAAAAGAAAACAATCTCAAACGAATTCTAAGACATAAAAGATCAAATAAGGGATACATGATAGCCAAATCAGTGAAATTTGAATAGAACTTGTGCTTCTTCAACTTCTTTCTACTCTTAGAGAAATTGAGAGGCTTAAGCTTAAAGCTTGATCAAACTCTTACCTTAAACAACAATTACTCCAACAAAACACACAAAAATACTAATAAGAACATAAATCTAAGACCTAAATACATGATTATCGTCTAAGAAAACATTAAAAACACACTCTAACACCTAGAAAACATACTAAGATTTACAACTTTCATTCACCTATTATTGACTTTAAAACATCCCTTAATTTTATTGCCATGATCTCAAACATAATCTTATATAAGAAGTTACAACAGGCAACAGGTATGTACTTCTTTAAATAGGTTGGTATAAGTACCTTTAGGATCAAGAATATGAAGTTTTTCTATTTCCTTTAATAACTTTCATTTCTCAAAGAACTACACTGATAGAGTTTCGTAATGCTAATCAAAATAAACTAGACCTACTATTGTAGTAGTGGTGAGTCTAGGTCGATCCCACAGAGAGTGTGTGAAAAATTATTGAAATGAAAATAATAGGTGTTTGGGTATAGGGGGTTTTGGTTTTAGAAATAAGAAAATAAAATAAAACTAACCTAATGAAAAAAAATCAAAGAAACATATGAAAAATGAAGAAAGCGGTGAATTTGTTGGGAATTTGTTTCTTTGGTTCAATCTCGGCCTATACCTTAATTAAACATTTTTCCATGATTTATTGTTCTCAAACCTCTCCTAGAGACTATTAATCATAGGTTAATAATTAACCCGAGTTTTCCCTTAGGTAGTATTTAATTAAGATACGGTCATTAATTAAACCTAACTATCGAATAACCTAGGATACGATCTCTATATTCAATTAGGCAGTAGCATTACGAATTAGGAAAACTGATTAATTAAGGCAACAATCACATACGATGCATCATTTAACCTAGGTTATATTATCCCTAATGATTACGAATCATTAGTCGCTACACATGAATTTCAAATATAACAACTACAGATTATATCAAAATTCTAGTAATGGGTTTGTAAATAAACGGTCCAATGAATGCATTCAGATCATCTTTTCACAATACTTAATAGGTTTATACACAAATAATTGAACAATAATGAGAATACGATTATCTATACTCAAAATCCAAATTAATTTAGGATAACACAATCAATTTCTAAAAGGAGAAAGAAACAACTAAAACAAAGAAATAGTACTTAACCAGGTCATTGGCCTCAATGTTGCCTTCGAACCGGCGTCAGGAAGCTATCCCTCCATGGGTCTCCTCGTGGTAGATAACTTACCTACATCTTCATGCTCTCCTGAAGTTCCTAAACCCCTTCAACTGCAAACACCTATTTTACTTTTAAATTGCTTCAGCTCGAAAGTCACTGCCTTCCTCTCACAACTCTCTATTTCTCTAATTAGTTTCTAGTCCAACCTACTATTCACTTATTTAAAACCCTCGCCACTATTGAATGTCTGCGTTTGATTTGTTTTTGGCTTATACATCTGTGTTAAACACAGACTTGTTTGCGTTAAACGCAAACTCCAACTGTTGCAATGTTGCTTTATTTTATCACCTGCTATGCTTGCGTTTTGCTCCTCTTGCCAAACTTTGTAACTTCTCTCAATGCTTACACCTGTTGCACCGTTTTGGTCATCTGTCATCGTTTAATTGACACCGTCGTTTAGCTCATGGACTACAGCATGCTTTGGTTTTATCTTTTGAATATTTATTGCATTTTTTTCATCTTGCTTTGACATTTTTGCCTATTGCTTCACCTTGCATTGCCATCTGCTGCATGCTTTGCTCATTTAAATTCACGTTAAAACATGCATGGCATGCATATATTTTCTACTTCTCTATTTTTCCAGCTACATGCCATGAGCAACTTTAATTCATTTTCTTTATGTTTTCATTTTCTTGTATTCTCCTGCTCTAATTTTCTTCTTCTTACTCCACGAAGACAAGAGAGTATTAATCTTCAAAAAATAGCCCAAATATCGTGCTTTTAACTCACTTTAACTTCTTTGCTTCCGAATTGTACCTAAAATCACATATGAGTCAAAGTGAGTATCTTAAACAATTTCATGTCATTAATCGCAAAGTGTTATGGAATAATTTCATAATCAATTAAGCACTTATCATCCATCAATGCATTTATTACCATATTTCCTATTAAGGGCCAAGCTCTCTAGTAGAAGAAACCATTAAGGACAAGGGGCTTTGCAAAGTCCTGTTTAAGATTTCTTTATCCTCATTCTTCATCAAGAACCTTATGAAGGATTTGAAAATTATACAACTTGATATATTGGAAGCATGCTTTCGTAATGTGCCTTCAAAGAAGTTAAATCCTTCTTGTTTAATCTCTTGATAAGTTGAGATTATAGAGCTATCTTCCTTGGTAAGTGAGCAAATCCTATTATGATTTTTTCTAGCTAGTATAGAATTATGTAAAAAAAATTTTGTATTTCTTTATTCTTCTTTTATCTATACAAACTTTGATCTTTACCTCAGTAATGATATATGATAGGACACTACCTCATAATAGGGTTTAACTACCTTCTTCTCCCACTCATTTAAGGTACCATCCTTAATATTTTGGTATATAAGTTATTGGATCATCAATATATTCTCTTTGGACTTAGTCATTTCTGGTTCAATATTTGTTCATTTCTGAGCATTCAATTTCTTCAACTTTTGCTTCTCCCAATGAAGTTTCCTAATAGCACTTGAAGCTCTTCACTCTTAGAATAAGGACCTTCATTCCTTTAAGAATGGCTATATTAAATCCTTCTAGTACCACAAGGTAATTGTTGAATTTGAAAGGTATTAATTTCTTGCAATTGTTGAAGATATTTTACGTCATAATTGGAGAATGATCCAAGAAACTTAACTCCATAAATTATCCTTACTCTCTAGGAACTTCAACATCCAATGATTATTAACCAAAGCTCTATCTAACTTTTTCCATATTAACATCTAAAGCTTTGTTATTGCTTCATATGTAGAATATTCGTTCATGCCTCAAATTTATGACTCCTATTTTCTCTATACACTCTCCTAGATCAATAGAGTAGTTTCTATCATTCACATTTCCTTTAACTTTTGACCTGTAAATAGTGAAATTGAAATCTCATATTATGATCCAAGGTTGATGTGTTATTGGTTGGATGCCTACAATTATGTTACATAGTAGTTTTCCTTGGAATTTGAAGTTCAAACCATAAACATATGTGATACTTTACTATTTTCTTGAAAAAATTACAACCATGTGAATCATCTAATCACTTGAAGCTAACTTAATAACTCTTAACGTACTAGCATCAAAAGCAATAATTATTCTTCCATAGTTATGGCACTAGTTGTTTGGTATTAGAGGCCATTGTCTTCCTAAGTAGCTAAGCTTGAACATATTCTATTTGCTTAGCTTCATTTGTAAAAACCCCTATTATTGTTGATTTAATTTCATCTA
The DNA here is from genome assembly GCA_027564395.1 of Erythroxylum ulei. Lineage (NCBI taxonomy): Eukaryota > Viridiplantae > Streptophyta > Magnoliopsida > Malpighiales > Erythroxylaceae > Erythroxylum > Erythroxylum ulei. Next base: position 15,230,324 of record JANITX010000008.1, read on the forward strand.
TAAAACCTGCTAACAAAATTTATTTTATTGGGTAGTTAATTCCCTTTAGATTCCAAGCTAATATTGATATAGGATGGGGATGTCACTTACGGATCCCTTGACCCTCTTATTTCTCCGTGAATTCCTTCTATTGTCACTAATAAAGCCCTTTTTATTTACAACCTAGCTTATCCCTTTCTCTACCATAACATCCTATTGAATTTAACTTTAATTGTCCTTAGTACTTGTTGGTCTATTCTTCTCTCTACTTCATCATTAAGAACAACCTCATTATCTACATGCTTTCCTAACATCTATATTGATGTTACCCTTAAATCCTTTCCTATTGAGACTTCCCCTCCCTCCTTACCTTCTTAATCCATGCTATTTTCATTCTGTAGCACTTGATCACTTTTTCCTTTGCTCTTCTTTCAACGAGCATTCAAATCCATCAATTCTTCATATTCTCCTCTCAAAACCTTCCTCTTTTTTGACCTTTATAGTTTTCCTTATTGCCTTAATGATGGGTTCCAATGGTTGGATACCAAGATTGTATCTTCCACCAATGTTTTATTTTCCCTTAACCTAAGAATTAGAATCAACTCATGAAATTATTTCTCCATCTCTATACTCACACACATTTTAGTATAACCTACACTTTTCCTTTTGGAAATGGTCTCATCCATATAATAGACTTATGAATGAAACTTGCAAGCATGCTGAATCCTCTAGTAGACCAATATTCTAGGAAAGCATTGTGAAAATTCACTTATAAATGAACATTATCATATCTCACATACTCAAGCTTAAAACCTAGTTTCTACACTTGTAGAAAAATAGGATGATCTGCAATGTGCCAAGGACCAGCCTCATCCACACCTTTTGCATTACTTTCAAATCAAAACTTGAACAAAATGAGATTATTTTTATGATTGGGAAAGGAGGGTGTCACCTCTTAAAGAACCCCACCAATGTAGCATTCTAACTCCTAGCACCTGAGAAACTATTCTTGTAGTCAATTGAGCTTGGGAAACAAACTCTAACTTATGGTTATCCTCCAATGTAGCATTCCAGCTCCTAGCAGATTCCTTTTAAGACTTCTAAATCTAAAGAAACTCTTCTTCTACCATCGATTGAGCTTGAGGACAAAATTCCAACTTATAGCTATTGGTTTCTCCCACAATTATTTCCGGGCGTTTCTGACATTAGAGGCTGGTATAGAGGGAGCACGTTGTGGGTTAGGTTGAGTATTTGGTGGCTGAACTAGAGAGTGAAAAGTTAGGAGGGGTGGGAAGTTTAAATCTAGCTCGTTTTCAAAAAAAATTTCTAGCTATAATATTATCTAGTAGAGTGTTTACTAACAGAGCGGTGGATGAGCATAGCACTATAAGGTGACGGGTTGAGGATTAGGATGGGAACTTTTAATGCCTTGTCAGGGCTGATGGTGATAGACATTCCTACTATTGTTTTGTTATAGGTCTTGGGAAAGAATGTTTATAAAATTAAAACTAGTAAGAAGTTGAAGGCACCAGATAACTTAATTATGAAAAGATCCTCTTGCTCTAGGAGAGAAAAACTACACAATAGGTTAAATATAGAGGTTGAACATTCTTAGAAAGGAGGATAAAGTAGGAGAAGCAAAAGTAGAAGAGAGCAGTGGCTAGCTTGAATGTGAAAGATGACGAGTACGTAGAAAACTAGTGGGAGCAGAATCTGGAAACCACTATGGAGAGAACCAATAAAGTAGATACAATGAGATTTCTAGAGAGAAGTCATATCATAAAATGATAATCAT
>JANITX010000008.1:15387646-15399977 GCA_027564395.1 Erythroxylum ulei
ATTTTGCAATCAGGTTTGTACCTTTAAGTTAGCTTGATTCACTCCAAATTCATCAACCATACTTTACACTTATCCTTAAGCACTTTCATGATCAAAAAGCCTCTTATAACACACACACTATTGTTACTTTAAATATGGAATTTCAGCAAGCAAGATTTATACATTAACCAAACCTTTTCCAGCAATATATATTCATACTTTTTTTTTGGTAAATCAGAGTAATAAATTATAAAGAATAAATATGTACAAAGCGTCCAATTACAAGTGCCACTAGAGACACATCGAGCCAAAAGAGCTTACAGGCATAAATAAGCCAAGATAAAACAAAAAAAAACACTCAAAAGTGAGGCATGGCAAGAACAAGAAACTGCCAGACAGAAACTAAAAATAGGGTGCTATATTTACCCAATTCTCATTCATAATTACCCCATGTTCTTCACTGCTCATTCATCCATACCTTATACACATTATTCAAGTCTTTTAGATCATGTTTACATTAAAATAACTCATTTATTCCTTTAACAAATCATAATTTCCATATTTGAACTCAACTACATCAAAAACAATCCATTGTTTAGGTTATGACTTCAATTAACTACATAAACTTATCAAGATCTTAACCAATTAATCAAGCAACAATATAGGCTCATTCTTAGCCTTAATCAAGTCCAAATATGCCAATTTAGTGTGAAATTTCTCAGTTGGTTCGACATATACACAAGGCTAAAATTAAAATTCCATAATTTGTCATCAACATCACTAATATGTGTAACTTTACTTCCTTCAATACTTCACAAATTTTACAAGCTTAGAGGCATCACTAACACCTGCAATTTTCCATATTTCATGTCCTTAAAGGTTACTTCATTTTAGGTTAATTTAACTTCCATATTGGTTACATTGAGGCTTACAAAATTCTACTCACTTATGTCATTAACTGTCAATTTTTACAAACACATCTACAACTCAAATTTTCCATATTTAAAAACACTTCAATAACACCTATCTTTACCATGAATCCACCTTCATTTATATTTCAAATCTTAACTAAATCATCCATTTAACAGTCTACAACCTACTATTTTCATGCATCAATAACAAAACAGAAAAGTAACCAATTCATCCATCACATTCTAGCACAACATCATCATCAACACCACATGTATTCCCTCCCAAATCAGTCATCATAAAATTTCTATTTCAACATGCCACAAAGATCAGAATTTCACTTACTTATTTAGCTCAAGTTCCACCTCAATGATTAAGCTAACATAGCTCTCCATACATGCAAAATCATCCAAGTACAAGATAGAAGTAAAATGATTTCAACAAAGGCAAAATGATGACAGCAGATTATAACTATCTTTGAGCATATTTTTGTATGGATCTTAATGTGACTATAAACAAAATTGAAGCAAAATTCAGAAGCTATTAGGGTATGTGAGTGTTTCGGTGGTGAGAGTAAAGGAAAGAAGAAGAATGATCACAACAGAAACTATCCCTGCAGTAGCTTAACTCATTAGGTGTTAGGTGTCACTACTTTACAATGGCATTTGTCACTTATGCATGTAAGTCACTTTTCCTCTTCATAAGTTGCCACTTGTCACAATTATGCTAGGCCATTTGTCACTCAATCACTATTGCCATTTGTCACTTAATTTTACATGAAAAATGTCACTCATTTTATAGGTTTCATCCTAAATTTTCACGTGTTAACTTATCTTGCCACTTGACATTTTTCCTAGACTAAATGTACATTTTAGTTCATCAATTTTTCAATTGTAACAATTAATTCCAAATTTACTACTTGTTATCCATCAAACCAAAATTTAAGAGATAAGTAAAACACAATCAAATCATAATCATTTTAAACTTTTCATACCCCGGAATATGTCAATTGAGTGCAATTTTCCTAAATCAACATTTATGTGTATATATATGCTCTCATGTTATGCATGTGAATGAAATCATATCCTAAATGTACCAATTCTTTCAATATGCTGCAATTAATAACTATCACTCTAATCCCTCAATAGGTTAGGAAATCGACTATTACACTATTAATGTCTAATCTCAATCAAATAATGATTAGAACAATTTAAGAATAATACATAAATGTAATATAAATCTTATAATTATGGTCTCATCATAATTTTATTTGCAATGTATATGTACCTTATGAATTTTATCATATATGTTTGAATATGTATAAGATAAAGAATGTGTTAAAGTTTATTTTAAAAACTTTCTTTACCATAAGTATAGAAATCGTATCTTATAGTATCAAAAATATCGTTCCTACGAGAATTGTATTAGTTACCTAATAGTTCTTGTAACACTTTGTTTAAGGTAAACAATACGATAATATAATGAGAAAGTAAATTAAGCTAAATAAAATTGATAACTGAATAATTGAACAAGCAACAGTGAAATAGTTTATTAATCAATGTTGAAATACTTCTATCCTTATTTTTTTTCACTTCACCATCTTGATTTAACACTACCCGACCCTAGCTATTTAATAATTATGATCACCCTCTCCCAAGATCTAACCAAGCAATCCTACTTAAATAGATGGAAACTGAATTGTGAGTTCTCGATCTATCAAAACTCCTCCTAACTATCCAATTGGATTTGAAGCAATCTTATGGGTAACTAACAAACAATTAAGATCTCTCTTAAATTGCCTATTAACTTAATGTTTATAGGTCTATTATGGTGCCAGCTCTCGCTACATAACCCAACACAGATGATTCAACATAATCTCTCAATTTAAATTGAATATAAAACAATGAACATCACAAAGTATATTTTATTAAATCAAGAATGTATTAACAAATAATTCAACATTAATCCTTAAAGGAAGTTTAGCAATCTATATCCAACATATATCTCAATTGATTCATCGTTAACATTCAAGAACAAGGAAAGAAAAGAAAAGAGTAGAGCTTTGAATTATGAATGTCTTCTCTTTTTTTGCCTTGTACTAGAAAATTATGCAACTTGTGTTATTAAGGAGTTTGGTCTCTTTGATCTCTTCTTTTGTGTTTCCAGCCACCTCTTTTGGTGTTTTTCTTTGCCTTTATACTTTTTAATCCTCCTAGGTCTCTTTTTAGGGTTTTTACACTTTTTTTTTCAAAAATAGCTTTAAATCACTATAAATACAAAAATCTCACAACTTGAAATTTTGGCATTTGCACAATCGTGTACCACGGCTTCCTGCACATCCTTTCTTTCATAATCATGCATGCTATGCACAATTGTGACAAAGGTTTCACTAAAGTTCCTGCTACCCTTATACATAATTGTAAGGGTGCACGTTCGTGACCCAACTTAGTTCTCTAACTCTTTCTTCATCTTTTCTTTAACTTTGTTTTTCTATACTCATCATCAAATATATTAAACATCTCCTGAAGCATACAATTAAGTTCACATTCTTGTCCTAACAAACAACAATAAAAAAAAAACAAAAACACTAATAAGTGCATAAATCTAAGTCTTAAACATAGATTATCACTTTAAGAAAACACTCAAAACACACTCTAATGTATAAAAAACACACTATAATTTATACTTATCATAATGCTTTTAAATAATTATTTTACTAAACTACAAACATACGATTAATTGTAGGATATAAATCAACAATAACAATCAAAATATAATAGTTTTTCAATGTAATATATAAGATTACATATTAAATTCTTTTTTGTACGGAGAGCTTGTTGTACACATTTAACAATACAATATGTTAACTTATGGAATAGTAATTGTTACGAAAATATATTAATTAATTTTAATGTTGATAAAGTAGAGGATAATATTAGAGGTCATCAATTTTACTCTCTATATCAGCCTCTAGCTTACAGTCGCATAAAACGGTGGCATGTATGAATACAGGAAAAGTAAAGGTAAAGTTTCACATTTTGCCATTCCTTTATTCGTTTTTCGTTCGAATTTTGGCCACTTTTTATGTGTTACTGTTAGGGGGGAGGGAGAGAGAGAGAGAGAGCGTATTTGGCGTGCAGGTAATCATGCGAAGTGGTGGCAATCGTTAGAATGTGTAAACTAAGAATTGGGTCTTGCCTCTTGCAACGCAAAAAGGAGACAAAAGTGAACCTGCGGTCTTCGACAGTGTCTATAAAGTGAAAGCGTACGAGTGACAATTGACTGATGCTTTTACCTGGAATTTGAATCATGGTTGGTCTTGTTCCTTACAGGATCTAACCATTAACCTCGATATGCATGCCAACTTTAAATACATGGGGATATTTTATGTCTGTCATTGAGCAATTGATGTCATAAGATACGGTATGCGCAGGAAAGTAACAGTGGTGTCGAAGAAAACAATGTTCAACACTTACACTAGGTTTTAGTGTTCTAAAGAAACTAATTTAGTAACAAGATGACTGAACAAGTCGAAAAGACTGCAACGGAAGACTGGCGTTGAATGGTCTGAAATTACTTTGCCAGGTTTGGTTTACCACATCCTACCAAACGAATCGCTGATGTTCCCCGATCAGGTTGAGTTTGTCATCCGTCCTAGAATAAAATGTTCTGTCGAAGGACTAACTTGGCCATCAATATGTGTATATATATATATATATATTTATGCATTAGGGACCACCATGCCTGCTTTATCTGAAATAAAAGGAACTGTGTCCCTCTGATGTCATTAAGCAACCACACTAGTGTTTCCACGATGAGGAGCCGTAAGTGAGCTTTTGTCAATTCTTATATGTTGTTTTAGCCAAGGATGTCACTATCTCCTAATACTCTTATTTGCCTTTATCCCATATTATACCACACTGGCACTCATAAGCGCACACAGAAAAAGTACACTTATCAACTGGCTAAAATAATTTCTTTGAGAGGACCATTGACAAATTAAAGTTAGAATGTAGACTATTGAAGTGTCAAGTAAACTATTGTTGAATAATATGAAAATTTTTGTGAATATTAACAAATTTAAAAAATGATGATCGAGACAACAAAGCTCTTCTCTTTACGGATACACAACTCTTAGCTTTCCTCTTAGCTTAACCATCATGCAAGGTATAGAAGTAGCAGTTATAATAGGAACTATTGGCTTAGATTGACAGATAGAAGATTTCAGCATCTCACGAAGAGATTTGAGTCTGAATCTTTCTATTTGTAAACCAACAAATTTGTTAGAATCATCTAGATCTAGATCATCCTTATATGGATGATACTGTTGAGAAGGCATACAACGAGGTTTTGGCTTTTTCTTCTTCCTTCTCCTTCTAACATACTTTTCATTATCATCATTATTATCTGACTTAGGATTGAGATAGACTTCAGAATCGGATTCGCACATAAATGGGCCGACATCCCATATAAAATGTCCACAATGATGACTGACATAAACTAGATCTCTATTAGATTTGAAATAATAGATAAAAGGATCAAATTTACCTTTTGTATGAGAAAATACGAGCTAGATCATAAAGACAGATCCTGATATAAAAGGTCCAGATGGATCTTCATTAGGCTTTACATAGATAGACTTCACCGTCCCCTCTTTTAAGATCTTCATAATCGAAGGAATTGTTGTGTGAAAAGAGTGTCGATGAGACGTGTGGAACATTTTTTGGTAATTGGTGATCCATTAAGTAGGCTTCAACTTTTTCAGCTCCTGTGCTAATAGTTGCTTCGGGATTTAGATGATAATAGTCTGATCATTGGAACAATAAGCAAATATGTAAAGAGCATCTGGGGTAGAATTTGAAAAGTTGAGGTCCAAAGCATAATTCTATAGATGATAGATCATCTGGTAATGTAAGGTAGCCATGATGGCTGTAGGGTCTTAATCTGCTATAGTGATCTGGATCTGAACTTGCAGATGTTCAAACAAAGTGGGGATTATCCAACCCGATGTTGAATTCAAGTCTTATTGTTAAAATGACACTTCCATTATTAAGTGTTGTCAGCAAGGTACCAATCAAAGCATTATGGTATGTTGTATAGGCAGTGTCAAGAAGAAATATCCTCGCTGTAGTAGGTATTTCCTTTCTTCCATAAAGTGTAAGAACAAGACGTATAGCTCCAATATAAAGATGTGTATAATTGTGCTCCTTCCAGAGAGAGATCAGCTCCTTAGAAAATTCAAGCTTTACGTGTTATTCTGCAGTTGTAGATCTGAGGTCACACTGTTTCAATCTAGATTTCTAAATGATTTCTTTTATTTTTGGTCTAGATGTAGACAATATAGTACGAATACTTCTCGTCCAAGAACGATCACGAAAAAAAATACTGTACGGATTCAACAAATATAAAGAACACTCACAAACACTATTTTCTATAGGAACATGGGTTGTCTATATTAGATTTTCTATACGATTAAATAACACACGCTTTATACTAGAAGGTAAACTAGACATAAATAAAGTTCAAGACAAATGAACAAGATCATTGGGTAGTGTTTCCATTACTTATCAGCTCTCTCCCTGCTCACTCTTATCAAGAGACAATGTTACCACCGATCAAGGCACGAAAGATGGTTTTGATACCATTAAGCTACCCAAAAGATGTCTTGAAGGTATATGCGCACCAAATCACTTCCACGACTTTCATTTGCGCATACTCTGATGACGCAATGTTTAGTCATATTAACGCAATAGCCTATAAGCTAAATCCCGTTATCTTTCGGAGATTCGAATTTACGACATGAGACGACGTAGGTCAAAACCTGATAACTCTAATATCACTGATCCCAAAATTTATAGCTTGTGAGGGAAGTAATTCAAATCTTACTTATTCTACCATGCTTTATTTGCCAATACTGGCGAAGTAACCTATGAGCAATTTCTGTAACTTTAGAGGAATTGAACTTGTGACGTGGGTGACCCAATTCAAAAACTGATAGCTCTGATACTAGTGAGCTACCCGAGAGATGCCTTAAAATAGAATCGCACCAAATCATTTATACAACCATTAACTAATCTTCATCGTAAGATGAGGATTTTAGAAGTAAAATCCATATTCTAGTTGAACAATTATGTGTGGCTTGCGCAGAGAAAACCAAGCTTGCTTTGGTGTAAAGCCGAACAAACTTAGACGGAGACTCCAAGTTGCTGTTATCTGAAGTAATGATCATCTTTTGTCGATGAACTCACAAAGAAATGATGGGCACTAATATTGTATTTAAAAAAATCTCCAAAAGATTTGAGACGTCAGACGTCTAAATTTCATTTGTAGAGTAAGAAACAATTTTGTTTAATTTTTGAGGTTCACTTACAGAGATGAAGTTAAATCTAAAATCTCACCGTCCCCTATCTGACAAGGCGTAATTTTAATCTAATCTCTCTTAGTCTAATAGTTGTAATATTTTTTTTCCCATGTCATAAACTAGGGAGGGCAGACTTTAGTGTTTCTGTTTGACAGGGAAACATCCAGGGACTTTGAGCAAGGGACAGGCTGCATTGGTTGCATATTCGGAGGCACTATATCCATTGAATAAGCTAAGATCTTATTCCTTTTAGTTTATTACTCACTGGCTTCGCTTCTTCTTCTGACATATTGGTGGTGGAACATATTTTTATTTGGTAAAAGACCCTGAAAGGGTGATTGGCTGGACTATTAAAAGTTCTAAACTTTGTTTGTTAGATAAACCTTTCCGGGGTAAACATGTTTTGATCTTCTCTAGGTGATTGATAATTGATTAGAACCGTCAACCGCATCTCCAGTAATTGCAACTTTTCCAAACCCGAGGAATCCAAATGAGCTCCAACATGGGAAGAGTACAATAATATGAAAAGATTGATCAGTCAAGCGAGAGGGCTCAATAAACTATCCCGTGAAGTAACGCATCATCAAAACCTAAAAAGCTTGGTGTCTGCCAGGGGTCAGATAGTGTAGTATAGTTTCCAGGTTTTTGCCTTGCAGGGGGCTTCATTCTTTGTCACTATTCCAACATCTTTTGCAGGGGAAAAGGCGCATTAATGGGAAAAAAAGGACGACATCTCCTTCAAGGGTTTTTTAATAAAGGACAAACGATAATATTGGTTGCTAAAAAAGGATCCAATCTCAGGAAATTCTCTTTTATTAATTAAATCACTTTCACAGTTCTGTGTTTCTTAACTCGTAGTGTTTGTCCTGGTCCGAACACATCTTCGCAAGCTTAACTTTGGAACCTTGACAATTATATATTATGGTAGTCTGCTTCTCGCTTTTAACAATGAATTATGTGATGGAAAATTAAGACTACATTTGATTTCACGCATAATGGAATAAATATGAATATTTTAAATTTAATTTTTTGAAAACTAATATCCTTTAAAATTTTCAATATGATTAATATATTAATCATAATTCATACCTTATTAAAAAAATTTGATCATTTTCTTATTAGTTTTAAAATTAGTTTATCCCAACTATCATAATTGCACATGTGTTCAGCTTCTAATAATATTCACATAACGTATTGAGAGATCTCTACGACTGTTATATAGAAATTGGATAAAAAAAATTATTTCTTTTAGAGCATAAGTTTATTTATAATAGGTTTGAAATCTTTTAGTAATTCAATTAAAATAAAATTTTAATTTCATTAAAATTTAAGTAGAATTATAATTAATTTTAATTAATACCAATTAGGACCAAATAAGATCTAATATCTCATATTAGTATTTATTTATTAATTATCTTATATTTAATTATAAAATTTCTCCACCTTTACAATTAAGTCTAACTTGATTAAAACACATTTTTCTCTCTTCAATTTATTCTTTGTATGTGACTTATTATGTTCTCAAATATGTTAGCAATGAATAAAAATTATAATCATAAATTATATTTATGATTAGATAAATTAAACTCTTTAATGCATCTTTAATTCTCTAATTAAATTATTTATATCTATATATCAAGATTTTACATCTAGCAACGTACCATAATCAATTAAATATTTAGGAATGTCAAATTGATTTTAACTAATCTTTTTGTATATAATTTTTTTGTATAATTCAATCATTTTATCACGCAATGTTTCAATTAGACATAGAACATGAAATTAATGTTTTGAGTTCAATCATATTAGTTCTCTATCATTAGTAATAGATTCAATTAATTGTATGGCAAAAGGGTCACTTTTGATCCTAAATTTTGCACTAATCAACAAGTATGACCCTCATTCGAACATTAACAATTCTAACCATAACATTTGGAAAATGTCAAAGTTTAACCCCACCTTAACGAAAAATTCAAACGATTATGTTAAGTGTCAGGTTAGTGTTGACTTGGCATTTGAAAAATAATTTTTTATTAAAATGAATGGATCCCTGGTGGGACCCATATTTTAATTAAATAAAAGAAAATATTAATTTTATTATTGAATGCGAGACCCACCATTTTAATTAAATGTTAAACAAACTGTACATCCTGTTTCCATAGTAAGGGTTAGAACCGTAGATTTCCATAAATGAGAAATAACAATGAGAGATTAGAAAAATATATTTCATATTCATGCATAATATAGCATTCATACACGTGAATTTGATTGTTTTACACACATTTCAATAATTGTACATGCACTCATTTGACATTCTCTGGGTGTAATTGATATTTAATGTGATTATAATGTGAATTGTGGATTATGTGTCTTAAAAATTGAGTTGGTGTGTACAATTAGTGATTTATAATTTTTGGTAAAATATAAGAAATTTCTGATAATTATGAGTATCTTTGGACTAAGAAAATGTCAAATGGTAAAACAATTGATAAATGGTAATAGAATTAAGTGTCAAATGGCAGTAGAAATTATTGATAAGAGGCATTAAGATTTAATGACAAGTGTTATTGAAAATTAGGAGACAATTAGATTAGGAATTGAGGGACAATTCGACTGATAAAAAAAATCATATGGTAGCTTTAGCAAATGCCCAATTTAACCTTTAATCTTTAAGTGGAAGGTGTCATGACACCCACCACGTTATTTTACTAACCCACCAAAATTTTCAAAGTGAAAGACCATTTTCTTTTCTTTATCTTTCAATTGTTAAATACTCATTTCATTTTGTTCATCATCTTCTTTATTTGTCTTCATCTTCGATACTCACTTCTCACCCCATCCACGTTGAAGCTTACTTTCACCTTTCATTTGCTCCTACTGTTTTTTTGTCTTCTTCATTTCTTACTAAAGACCCAACCCTACCACCTTTGAATGTTGATGATCGAATAGCATTGGAGAAGTTAGGGTTAAAAGCATTATTTGAAGATCTTGGAGTAAACAAGTAAGTCTAAAGCATTACTCTTCCTGATTTGTTACATAAAACATGTTTGATGATAGTTAAAGGTCAAATGATCATTAAATGGTAATATGTATATACTGAAACGAGAATGAGAAAACCTGGGTATGTTCATCTCTTGCTTTTACATATATGATGATCAATATTTCATAAGTTTTTGTTGAGATGATTTTGAGTTAGAATGATCACTGAAATGATGTAGAAATTGTGCAGCAATTTGATAGATAAATGGATGGGTTTTATGTTCTGTTTTCTTGGTGTATCAATGTTGATCTCTTCGAGCGCTATAGAGATGAGTTAAAATGAGTTTGATGCTAATGAAAAAGGGTAATATGGTGTCTTGAAATGAGAAGAATTAGTGTGATAGTGATATTAGAAGCTCATTAATTTTAGCAAGTTCATCTATCACGGTCGTGCTAGTGCATGATCGTACACCCCTATGAGTGAGGGGTTCTTTCACGATCGTGCAAAAGAAAACAATTAGGATGAAAATAATGAAGTGTGCTAGAATATGTTAAATGGAGTATTTTCACTGAATAGACATCTGTATTTTTGGCATAGCTTGATCTGTAGACATCCAAATGGGATGATTTTAACTTTATATTAAACTATAGACATATGGCTATATTTTTCATGAAGGAGTCGAATTTTAATTCATTCTCTAAGTGTTAAAAAATTTGGCTTGAAGTTGAGTATTGTGTACTGCCATGGTGCAAGTACAATCTAAACCATTTTGTGTATAAATTGTAGAATACTAAACCAAATTGTGTGAACTTGGTGTCGTTAGAAACTTAATGCATATGGGAACATTTTTTTAGAAGAATGTATTGCCTAAATACTTCATTTTACTTGTCAAAATAGCCATGAAAAATTGACCCGAAAATCTATTTTGAGAAAACCTAGAATGATGTTTGGATTAAGTGACTAAATGTGTGATATGTATGAGGTGATAATTGAGGTTATAACTTAGTGAATGAATTGCTGATATCAAAGTACCAAAGGCATGTGTATAATGAGAATGAAAATGTTCATATGATTGTAGTTGTGATTCAAAGGAGTTGAGTAATACGTGTTAAGTAAAGGTGAATGAGAATTGGATATTATGAGAGCACATAATGCTAGAAAAGAAATGACAAGTAACTAAATTATGATATTAGAATAACCAAGTGTTCTTGAGGTGTAAACCTAAGAATAAGTTGAACCCATACAAATGATAAGGTTTGAATGATCAAGAGACTTGATTAAGGAAACATACCCAAAATAGTCAAATTGAGCATGCATTATACATAACACATAGACATATGTGTACGATTGAATGTTTATGTGATTTTGTAATTAGTAATGTGTGTCCAATGTGTGTATTGCGTGATGTGGATACACAGGATAGAATGTTAACATCCAGATGTTTCCGGATCTTGGAAGCAAATGCTAAACTAGAGCGTACAATGAGTCAACCTAGATGGTCTCATTTTCATTGTTTTTTTTTTAAATTTCTTTATTGAATTACTACTGATATGATTGATATGAATGTGTTGATTCTGGACAATAAATTTCCGAGGCATTTGATGCATGTAAAAATCATTAGAAGTGCTCCTTAAATGTGAATTTGAATGAATAAGTGATATTCAACATTATTGTTGAATGTCGGACCAAGGTCTGATGATAAATGTGAATGTGAATGTAAATTTGAAATTGAAATCAAGTGACTGATAGAATATATATGAATGTGATGCATTTCATTACATGAATGCACGGCAATATAAAGATTGTTGTGACCAGAGTAGCCACTGAAAAAGAGCTTAAAACTAAGAAAGTGAAAGAGAGCTTAAAGCCAAGAATGTGGTAAGAGCCTCTGGCTCACTATATAAAATGAGCCCTATATCCCTAACAGATAAGGGACAATTATTAATGAGCCCGATATCTACAATAGATATGGGACAGTTATAGGCACTTGGTCACAATAATAACAATTGAAAGTGAGTCTCATGAGCATTGCATATACATCTGATATGTATGATTCCCCCTCATTCTTATTACTCTTTCAATATGAAAAAAAAAAAAAAATG
>JANITX010000008.1:15400077-15416229 GCA_027564395.1 Erythroxylum ulei
TGCATATACATCTGATATGTATGATTTAAATGGTTGAAATAAATATTTTGAATTATTTTTTAATGTGAAATATGATTTAAGTGAATATGAAATGTATGTAACTCAACATGTTGAATTGATGAAGTGATGTGAATTTTGTGAGTATATGAATTGATGTGTTATATGATTGAGTAAGTAGTCGAGGATGGTCCACTCATTGAGTTCACAAAACTCAACCCAATAGTTGCGACATTTTTCAGGCTTAGAGAAGATCTCCAGTTAGACAAATTGGAGTCTGCCCACTGCATTCGAGTAAGAGATAGAGGTCAGGATCAGTTCGCATCTGTATAGATTTTTCTATTATTCTTTTACATTAAAAAATGTATTCTGCAATTATTGTACCATGTGTATCTGAATAATTATGTTATGCAATGACATTATGATTAAAAGTGTTTTGTATTTGTAATGGGCCTAAGTGACTACTGAAATTCTGATGATATGTATAATGGTTGTAACACTTGTTATTAAAAATGTTTATGAATAAAATGGGCCGAAATTGATTATTGGTTTTTCGAAATATGCGTGTGATGTGTGAAAAGTTTTTAATGGTTATGATTAATTGACTGTCCTAGTACACAACTTCTGTAGAGTGTATTCTCGAATACCATCCGTTTGTTCAGGAATATGCCTTATAGGAGTGGGGTGCTACGCAAACCTTAACCAAACATTTTTGTTAAGCAGAGGGATTAGATTACTGGTAAAAAAATGATATCTCCTTCATCGTTTTGTTTACTCTTTTTTTGAAATTTCTCCGACCATCCCTCATTCCTCCGACCCTACCTCCTTGTATTTTGTTTGAGCTTGTCATTTGTTTGCTTTGTTTTCTTCTTATGTGAGTGGGAAATATGTGATTATAGGAATTTTTGAACTGCATCCCCTTGTGATCTTAAATTCACTGGCAGGAGAGATTTTTCTTAGGTTTATGTTGCTAGTTGCATTCTGAAGCTAAAGCATATAGATTTGCAAAACCTACATCAAGGGAAGAATGATAGATCTAGCAGGGCTAATTGCATTGCTAAAAGTTTCAACCATCGGAACCATTTTGTTTCATTATCTGAAGAGGCTGGACATGCTTTGGTTAGTGCTTTAATACCCAAATATGATCTTGTGGCCAAGATCATTATCAATCATACCTCGTGGCCAAGTCAGTGGTCTTACATTTTTTGCTCCAAGTGAGGAGAGGTTAGAGTCTGCATTGTATAGCAGAAGCTAATTAGAGAACCAAATGGTTGTTGCACATGGTGGAAGGTCATTAATAGATCATCCATAAACCACTTTTTGCTATATAAGTCACTGATACGAAGTAGAAAGTGGTTATGATTTTATGAAATCCTCTATTAATTGTTTGATTGCTCGTTAAATGCTAGTGTTCGATATACAAGAATCAATGGCAACTGTAGATGTGGTGGATTCAAAAGTTAGGGAGCTAGTGGAAAAGGCATATTCAAGGGCCAAGCAGATCATTACAACTCACATTGATATCCTTCACAAGCTATAAACTGCACTTAGATTATGATTAGTGATAAAGAATCCCTTTAAGTTTTGGATAGGAGAGCATAAACAATAAAAAAATGTAGAACCTGTGCTACTTGCCTGAGAATAACATTCTATTGTAGTTTTAAAATCTTTGTCACGGAAAGTTACGTCTCCACACTTTCTAGCATCCAACATATCCCTTATTTGTTGATTCCATTCTTGGAAAGATAATTGTACAATAGTTTAGTACGAGGATAAAGAAAAGGATTGGTAATAAGAATAAGCAACATACCAATGAGCATTTAATCACCTCACTTATTCCTTCATCATCTTTGTAATGCACCATTACCAAAATTCGATGAATAATTGTGAGATCCATTCGTGAACATGTATCACCTATTGGAGAAAGAGGACGAAGTGGTGTAGGTGGTGCTTCTTAATGCTTTGTTATACCCAGCATCATGTGAGATGGAACCTAAAAGTAAAAATGTTAAATTACAAGCAAAAAAGCCATCTACAAAGTTAATACAACTAAATGCATCTCCTGAAAAGGGGTCAATAGGGATTAATAGATTATATCATAAAGAACATAAAGAGGGGTACAATTGATGAACCAATATCATGTACGAATCATGTTAGCAGTGCATTATTGCATGCTCTAGTTTACATGATATCATCATTTAAGAGATTATGCTCTAGTTTTCAATATATTTGAAAGCCTATATCCTTTACACAATATCATCATTTCTTAGATTGATCAACATGAGGTGCATAAAGGAGAGGATATGAAGCATCTTCAGCTACTTAGTGTGGAACTAATTTTTTATGGAAATTTTTACCCCTAAGGATATGTTAAGTAGCAGAAGTGGAATAATAGATACAAGTGGTTCTATAGCTAACATTACTAGATGGAAAAGACATTATCGAATCTTGAAAGAAATTTTTGGGTACTTCATTCATAATGTTTTAGTAGAGGCAAAGGTTGCTAAAGATTCATAACTTTTGGAGGTTTGCATATTTACTTAAATGAACGCCATTTTTTGCTTCATGGTCGTATGTTTGAACAGTATCCAAATTCACTAAAATCTAATATATTTGTGTAGAATAAAAACCACCATTTAGCCACTAGAAATGATGATCTTTCATCAGCTCCTTTTGATCTTTGAAGCCATGTAATGTTTTGAATTCAAACAGGTTCAAGGTCAATGCTTATCTTGATGAACTCAAAACCTCCATTTATGTACTATTATAACTTCCAAACTGTTTAACTTCTTCAGAAATAGGATTGAATGAATCTCATAGGAGTGTTAAAAGGTCTATTGATTTAGTAGAAGGTGGCCATGGGTGTGAAGATTGTAGGAAAGTAAAGAGACATACGTTAAGTGAAGAAAGGTGTTTGTGCCTTTAAGGACATGCTCTAACATTAGATGTTAAAAATAGTTGGTGGGTGAGAAAGGGACCAAATTCCATAGATTCTTCAAAAGTTGTTCCAAACGGTAAACAAAACGATGAAGGTAGGCCCTAAATTTAATAATAAAATTAAAAAATTTCTTTTATTTAATTAAAATCTAGGTACCACTTTCCACGTCAATGCTAATGTGGCATGGGGACCTATTCATTTCAATAAAAAAATATTTTTCAAGTGTTAGGTCAACGCTGACCTGACACTTAAAATAATTCTTTGAATTTTTCATTAGGATGGGGTTAAAATTTGACGTTTTTTAAATGTTAGGGTTAGAATTGTTGATGTCTAAATGTTTAGTTTATACTTGTTGATTGGTGCAAAACTGAGGGTCAAAAATGACCCTTTTGCCTAATAGTATTTGAAAACTATTATCAAAGTGTCATTCCCTTTTGGTCAAGGATTTTTCAAATTCATACTAACGAGAATAATAAAACATTCTCTCTAATCAATTTAAGGTCGTGAATCATATATTGATCATAAAACTACTTCCATATAGTTCATGTTATATTCAATAACTACTAATTGAGATCCTTGATTATAATAGGTCATAAGTAGTATCAAAACATAGTAATCCTTATATGAGATACTTTTGAGATCTTAAGTCAAATAATCACTTATAAAATCATCACAATGAGAATTTTTATAGACCTATAGGTAATGTTCTAAATAGAATTCTCATAGGGAGTTAGTTCATTATACTTGTTCTCTAACAAACACTCACATATTTGTTTAAGTATCTTCATATTTTAGTCTACGAGATCAACTACTTCCTTTATTAGGAAGAAACATAATATGTGCTAATATTTTTACGCTCTATTAATATTCAATTTTAATAGAACATTGATTATAAATAATTTAGAGATAATATATAAATACAATTTGAATCTTATAATTATAATTTCATGTACAATGTACCTTTGTCCTATATACTTTATCATATACATTTGAATATATATATATAAGATGGCGAATGTATTTAAATAATTATGTCATTAAAATACATCTAACTAATTGATAGCAGGGCATAAACTAACAGTATGATATAATTACATGCAAGTCTTTTAATGGCAATAAAAGGTATTAGAAGACATAAACAACAAGATTTGATTTCAATCCTTCAATTTTTATTACCATATTTTTCATACATATATAGTATTAAAATCAATATATCAAATATAAAATCGTTCACTCCACATTCCATATGTTCAAAATTAACATCTACTATATTCTAATATAAGTTATTATAAAAATCTTAATAAAAGACATAGCAATGAAAGCAAGAGTTTTTGCCAACAACTTCCCATTATTAAAGAATTCAAGAACAATGAATATCACTGTAGGCTTGATTAAGTGCTAGGACTTATTGTAGAAGAATGGATTGAATCCATCCGAAATAGGGGCTTTGTAGGGGTTCAATGTTTTCAAGAAATCCTCATCAACTTCTTGACTAGAAACAAGTTGTGTTAACCATTCAGCTTCAATAGCAGTAATATGACATTGCATAATTTAACTTAGAAGGTGTTGAGAAGAAGTGTCCTATGAAGGGGTTGTCAAAAGCTGAGAAAAATAATCATAAGCACCAGATAGTGATGAAGGGGTTCTTTCCTGCTCAAGCAATGATGGAGGCTGGGGATCATCTTGAAGATGTAATTGGATTCTATCTATAGCAGCTTATGCAATATTCAATAGATGATGAGTGTTCCCATTGTTGTTTTTAAAAAACACTTGCATTTCCTACCTAATGAGTGAGAGCTTCCTTGCAAGAATGTATTGCTTGGTTCCTTGAACTGGTGTACATAATGCTTTCATAATACACTAGTTAAATTCAACAAGTTGATCGAAGGTGTCGAGTGTTACAATTTATAGCCTTCAATTACCGCAAGAGCATGGGTTGTGAATTGTAGCAAGTGAAGGGTCGATCCTATGAGGAGGGGGAACTAATCTAATCTAGGTTATCTAAGGCTAGAAAATTAATAAAATAAAAATAACAGAAAAATGCACAGAAAAGTAAATACGGGAATTTGATTAACAAGAATTTAATTTGGAAAATTAAGACACAAATAAGGGAAATTGAGCAACACACAAGTCACAATGAAATTCACTCAAGAGAAATTACCAAGTTATGAGAGAGATTTTCCTATCATTAATGCTAATCTAGCTATTTATGCATATTGTGGTGTTGGTTCTAGACTATAAAAGAGTCGATTACTCTCTCTGAAGTTATGATCATTAAACCCTAAATCATAAGCCTTAATTGAATTGCAATCTCTCAATTAACAAAAGACTCACAATTCTAATTAGATCTTAAGCCCTCTA
The DNA here is from genome assembly GCA_027564395.1 of Erythroxylum ulei. NCBI lineage: Eukaryota > Viridiplantae > Streptophyta > Magnoliopsida > Malpighiales > Erythroxylaceae > Erythroxylum > Erythroxylum ulei. The sequence goes on from JANITX010000008.1 coordinate 15,405,374, forward strand.
GTAAACTACTGGGATTCACACGGGATCTCTCTCCATATAAAACCCGATAAGATTAATCACGTGATCTATTGAATTGCCTAGCTCTCATTAATCCAATCCAGTCATTTTTATCCTGTTCACCCTCACAGTTTATTACCTAAATATGTAAATACCGCAATTAATTACAACACCCAATCAATAAAACACAAAAACGACTATATTAGCATTAAATCAAGGTAAATCCTGAAGGAAGAGTTAGAACATCATCAACAATGTAAAATCCAGCATCATACAATCCATTTCAATCTTATACATTGAATGAATAAAAATGAAAATGGAAAAAAGAAAGATATTGGATCGGATAATCCAGGAAGGTAGCAGTATCAGGAGACCCACTTATTCGGGAAGGCAGTAGCATCAGAAGACCCACTTCTTCTTCCTTTTTTTCTTCTTTCTCTCTCTCTTTGAAGCTTTCCAAATGTAGAAGAAAATGAAGCTTAAAAGCACACTCTAACCCATAAAATATAAATATCTACTAACTAACACAATTCTAACCTAACACGCACTAAACAATCAAATTAACAACTAAATACAAAATAAACTACCCACAAAAATATGATGCAATTTACAACTATCATAAGTCCAACTACAAGGTTGTTAAACTAAAACAAGAAGGTGACTCTTTCTGAAGTTAAATGAATTATGAAAACTAAATGATCGGAGAGACTTAGGGTGTTGAAATGAGTGTAACAACTTGGGAAATTGGTGAACCATAACTGATTAGGCAAGCATCTATCTAAATTCTTTTGTATGAGGTTGTCTCCATCTTGTTTATTGGTCCAAGTGAAAAAATTGTCAGGTCCCAACATATCTGATCCCTTGTGGTCTTTTGGGTGAATGAAGGCATTGAAGTCTCAAAGTAAAATCTATGGTTGAGATATAGAGGATGCTAAGGATTTGATTTGGCTCCAGAGTGCAGCTCGTTGATATGGATTGTTATGAGCATAGATGATTGTGTGTAGAAGAACATACCTGAATCCTTCTGGATAACTTTAAGATATATCAGCTGATCTGAGGTGAAGCCTATTTTGGTGGTAACTGTCATAGTATTGTAGATAACTAATATTCTCCCATTTAGTTGGTGGTGATAATTGGATATTAGGTTTCATTTACTAGGGAAGAAATAGAGAATGTTGCAATTTGAGGACTTTATATAGATTTCCAAGAAACCAGCTAGGAAGGCTTTATTTTGCATAACAAAGTTCCTTAACAAAAGTTTTTGTGAGGAGCATTGACCCCTTTGATATTCCAAGCTACTATATTCATGTTTGGGTTTCCCTAGTGGGAACCTTTTTCTTTCTACTAGACCTCCTTTTAACCTTTGTTACAAACTCATCTAGAGTAGAAGGCTTATTCGGTGTAGTTTGAGTGCTCATGCCTGATTCATAATCTATAGGCATCTCAGAAGAGTCTAAAGTATCCAAAGAAGGGGAATCTACCTTATTTAAGGGACTGCCATTAGGAGTAGGTAGGGAATCAAGTTGCATAGCCACTTAAGGAGGTGCATGATATTAGCATCTATATAATTATCCACTAGCAAAGTAGGGGTTGGTGCTTTTAACTCAAGATGTGCATCTGGTTGGACAGAATATTGTGTCTCAATTTGTGCTTCAGCTAATCCTAGAACTTCCTTATAATCCCCTAAAGTGAATAGTCGTCTAGTTGGCTTCCACACTTTCTTGACATTAGAATGTGGTTTTTAAGCATAAGAGATAGAGAGTTGATCTTTAAATGGTTCAAGATCTTCATCCAGTCTAATGATAAGAATGCTATCTGGAAAGATTGACATAGAGATACCAAAACACATATTTTAGCATATTGAACCCTCCTCACCTCTTCAATTGCCTGATCTAAGCAAATAGGCTCACCTAAATAACTGACAATGTAACTAAGACCAACAGTGGTCCAATATTCTAGTGGTACGCCATGTGAGTGGATCTAGATGGGTATATTATCTTGCTTGATGTCTTCCAATTTCAAGCTAAGTCTCCAAATTTGTAGAAGAAGCTGTTTGATCTAGATGTGTCAAGGACTAGTTTGGATCACTTTCTTGGCATCCTAAATATTTGCAAATCAAAATAGGAACATTTCCTTACTATTAATTAGAACCTCATATAATACAAAGGATTTCCAATTGCTCACAACCCAATGCTTCATAATAAGGAAGGCCACTCTTATATTGATGAAGAATCCTACCAAGGTGGAGTGCTGTTTAGAAGCACTAACTCGGAGCACCTCAAGAGGGGGAGCTACAATCAAGGGTTCGGTGGTGGCTAAAGGAGGGTTATAGCATAGTATCACCTCGAGGGTGGTTTCAACAACAACCTGGGTCCAGGTTCTAAGGATGTTGGTAGTGGTGGTTCAGAGTTAGGGTTAAAGAGGGGTTAGCTGGAGTGGGAGGGGTAGGGGGATAATAGGTGGAGTGGGAGTGGAATGTGAGGTTAGTGGCGAGAAGTTTTTAAGGTCTATGTATGCTGGTTTGGTAGGAGATGAAGAAGAAATGGGTCGGGAGCCAGAAGTAAAGATTGGTAAGGGTAAATAGGTAATGAAGAAGATAACATAGGAGAAAGGAGGGGTAGGGAGGTCAAAAAGAGAAGCACAAGCAGAGAGAGCAAGCAGAGTGGAGAAAGTCGAGTAGAAGAGAGGTGAACGGTGTGGTGAGCAATGCTAGGGAGCCTTTACTGATTGATGTTCTACTTCTCCATGTAACTCTTGTTTTCATTGCTATGTCTTCTATTAAGATTTTATGATAACTTATATTAGAATTTTTATGAAAGAACAACCATTGAACACCTCTGTAATGGTCTTCATTATGATTACTCCTTATTGAGACAAAGTTTAATGGTCTAGTGGTTGAAAGAGGGGGACAAAAACACTATTTACTTACATAGAAAAGTCATCTCTAGGAAAAACTACAACAGGAATTAACTTCTCAACCTTCATTACTATGTGGTGCTTATGATTTAATCCATTCTTCTACAATAAGGCCTGGCACCTAATTAAGCCTACGGTGATAACTGTTATTCTTGAATTCTTCAATAGTGGGAAGTTGTTAATAGAGTTTAACAGTACCTTCATAACCCTAATGCCTAAAACCTAAGAAGCATAATACTTTCTCTGACTTTCGATCAATCTCATGTTACAATACTATGTAAAAACTCATCTCAAAGATGTTAGGTTAAAGATTGAAGAAAGTTTTGGCTAATTACATTGACTTATCTCAGGGTGTATTCATCCCTGGATGGGTCATAGGAGACAAAATACGCCTTATGCAATAACTCATTAAACCTTATGGCTCTCGGAGAGGTAGGAAGAATTGCTTCCTTAAAGTAGACTTGAGGAAGGCTTTTGACAGTGTTGACTGGCAATTCCTATTAAACATGCATCTGCCTTTAAACTATCCACACACTTTCATCAAGTGGATTTATGAATGTGTTACCACTTCTTTGTTTAAAATCCTAGTGAATGGGCAGCCTACCAAGCATTCCAAGAGCTCCAAAGGACTTCGACAAGGTGGCCCCTTATATCCATCCATATCTTGTCATCCTTGTAATGGAGGTTTTTAATAGAACTTTAATAGCAGTTTTTGCACGTACCAAAGCTTTTAAATACCACTCCAAATGCAAAGGTCTGAGGATTACCAATCTAAGCTTTGCAGATGATCTTATTTTGCTTTCAAAGGCGGACCACACTTTAGTTTCCACATTGATGAAAGCACTCAAAATCTTCAACAAAATCTCTGGTTTGGAGGTTAACTCTACCAAAAGTAGCTTCTTCTTATCCAAATTTGCATTGGGGGTATGACACACATCTCCACTCTATAAATGGTTTTAGATTTCAACCCCTCCCAGTGATATACCTCGGTATACCTCTTTCAAACTCTACTCATATAGCTATTGATTTTTCTTTATTGGTTAAACGAATCAAACACAAAATTGCTAATTGGAGCTTTAAAACTTTAGCAATTGCAGGCAAATTACAACTTATATCATCTGTTTTGAACTCGATAAATGTTTTTTAGGTTGGTCATTTGGTTCTTCCTAGGAAAGTCATTAAAACTATAGAGAAGCTCTATAATAACTTTCTTTAGCATGGTCAGTAGGATTCTGGTAGGAAAGCCTACATGTAATAGAAGTATATACATTTACCAAAAGGCAAAGGGGGGCTTGACATCATATCTCTAAAGCTAATGAATACAATCATATTGGCCAAAAGACTTTGGAGATTGAAGATGGATAAACAAGCATTATGGTGTAAATGGATGCATAGTGTTTTCTTAAAAGGTTGAAGCATTTAGAGTATAAATTGTAAACCCATCTTCTCATACACTTGGATGGCCATCCTGAGAACAAGGGAGCTTATGCACCATGAATTTCATACCATTTTGGCAATGGCAAGACCATTTATTTCTGGTTTGACAACTGGATGTCATGTGGTCCATTACACAATCTGTCGGGTATGGATAGTCTCAGAGTAGTCCTACCTCTAGAGGTAATAGTGGAGGAGGCTTTAAGTGATCGAAGCATATTCAATCATCGTGTCATCCCTACTTCCATCTACCTTGAATTACTCCAAACCAATCTACATAAAGAGGCGGATAGACTCATCTGTCAGCACTTCAGGAATGGGTCCTCTACCTGTAAATCTTGTAGGACTTCCTCCAGAGACAACATAACCTTCTTCTTTGGACCCGAGTGGTCTGGGTTAAACATTATCACCCGAGAGCTGCACTTACCTTGTGGCTTACTATGAAAACACAATCATTGACTGTTGATAAAATGCATACTTTTCTCTACACACCAAATAGATGCATTCTCTGTCAGCGAGCAGAGGAAAGCCATAAACACCTGCTTCTTCTAATGTGAGTTTGTAAATTATAGCGAGATAATGATTCTACATAAATTGTATGTGATAAATATGCCGCATAATTGGACCTCTCTTATTACTTGGTGTGATCATTTAGTGTTGCATGATGACCCTTCCCGTTGGAGCTTTTGCATAGCACTTTCCTTGGTTGTTAAAGCAATTTGGGATGAGAGGAAACTTTGCATAATTCAAGATAGAAGCACTACTCAAGCATAGTTCCAAAACAATCTATACTTGTAAATTAGACAATACATCAGCTTACACAAACTCACTTCTCCCAGATATGCATATTGGAATAAAATATGAAATATCTAGACCTGCTTAAACCTTGTCGTTAACTCTCTTCATATTGTCGTTTAATTTTTGCTAACACCTTTGTAATGCTTTATATAGCTTGTGGAAACGTTTAATTGCCTTTATGGTTAATTCATTACATTTTCTTAAAAAAATTATTAGGGAAGTAAAGGCATTATGTAAATTATAACTCTATTAAAGATTCACATGTTGACATAAACTATTTACATTTTATATGACAAAAAATACTAAGCAAAGTTGCTTAGCAGGAAAAAGTTGCTATGAGCTATTAAAATTCACAAATATAAACATTATAAGTAGTTGTTGTGGTCCATTCCTCTAAAAATTTATTTCTTATAGCATGATTCATGATAAACATAAAATTTTCTTGTATATTTTTTTATTAAAATCTTGAAATAAAATTTTCTACTTCTTTTGGAATTTTAATATTTTATATTCTCAAATGATAATTTTTATGATATGATATATATAATTTTATCCGGCTTTCATAATCAAAATGTAACTACTTTTAAACCTTTAAAAATCTTGCATTTGTTACATGTTAACGATTTGGTCCAATTACAATGTTAAACATTTAATTCGTAATCAATCCTTATTTAATAAGTGCAACTTAAGTGATTGACATTTAAAATATTTTTTATTTAAAAAATGACAATAATTAGCAAATAAAAATATAGAAATGAGTTTCATAAAAACTGAAATTGAAAACGCATGCCAAAATAATGTCCGCATAACTTTCAAGAAGATTTAGGGGACGCTTGATTCACAAAAGGTAATAGAAATAAAAATAAAAATGAATATAGTAAAGAATGAGAATGAAGTATAGCTAACAATGAATCCCATTTCTCTAGTAATCTACAAGTATGGAGTATTGCTAAAAATGAGGGAATGAAAATGTTACCCCTGTTAATACCAAACATGAGTTTTCATTCCATGCTCATACATTTTTCTCCGTTACCCTCAAACAAGCACCCCTTAAAGTTTAGCCTGTGCCTGCCTGTCAACTCTCAACAAGATTAAACCTATATGGATGAATCTTGCAACTTGGCCAGAAATGGTGCTTTACAGTTGGCGCGGTAGCGATCTGGTCATATCATGGTCACGATGGCCTAACAACTAACAACTTGTGATAGTTTTTAGATTTTATTTTATTTTTACTTGAACTTTTTAGTTTTAATTAAAATAATCTTTTTCTTAAATATTGATTGAAAAATAATAACAAAATATTTATAATACAAATATTAAATATGGATTGATTAAATATTATTTACATGTTGATTTATTGTAATTTTTAAATTAGAACTGAATTAATTAAATTTGACTTAAATTAATAAATTAAAATAGTTATCATAAATTATTGATTTAAGTTAAATTTAATTATATACTTAAGAAATGAGTTATATTATTATATTAATGATATTTATTTAATTTATAATTAATTTTCATATTCTGTTATTATTTTTTACTAAATTTTAAGAAAACAAATTTTTATTGAAAATTAAAAAATTTTAAAAACCAAAGTTATATAATTTTTAGCCTCATTTATAATATTTTATACCACTGACCCAAGAGAAACTACGTCAAAATGAAACCGACTTTAGGGGTAAATGTACATTATAACGTATATTATAACGCCAGAGGATTTAAACATTAAGTTAATCCTGGTATATAAGCATGGATCACACGTCCAATTTTACAGTGAGATCCAAAAATATCACAATTTTCACTGGTCGTCGTACAGCGGTGACAGAACAGGACACTTTAACTTTCTGTTTCTTGTCTTCATGAAGAGTGACACTTGTCTTTTGATGAGATTTCCAAACTAAGGGCATCTTTAACTATTCTACTAAAAATATTTTAATAATCCTTTTGTATTAAATTTAGTGTTATTCTAATTACTCAACAACAAATTTTATAATTAAGTATTTTCAAAAACTATTTCACAATAATTTAGATATTAACTAAATTAATTTATATTTATACAATGATTTGAATTTATTTATTTATTTATAAAAATAAAATAAAATAATTATTTTTAATTAATTAATATATACTTTATATTAAATTAATATTATTTAGCATATATAATTAATATTATTGCAACAATAAATTAATAATATATACAAATATAATATTTTTATTGCACATTTAACTTCTAATCTTCTGAATTACCATATCGTTCCCATAATTTTTCAATAAGTACATTACTAAATTCATAATGAGATTTTTTATCTTTAAGTTACTTATGTCTAGCAAGAAATTCTTGAAATATAATTATATCGTCTCCGTTAATATTAATTTCAGGGGTTGACATTTTATTCTAATTTTATATAACTACTTTGGTATTATGTTCGTCTTCAAATTTACTTTTTATTCTTAAAATATTTTATTAATGAATTCATAACACTTATAAAAAAGAATTATAAATTAGATATTAAAAATAAATTTAATATTATATTCAATATTAGTATCATTTTAAATGTCTCAATGAGATCTTTATAATAATATAATTTATATAAAATAACATATATTTTAAATTTAATTACTTAGTAAATTATGTAAATAAATTAAATTGTGAGAACGATAAAGAATAAATATGTAAATAAAAATATTAAAAAAAATATTATTTTACAACTTTTTGCCTGAATAGTATATCAAAGTGGTGTCTAATTTTAGTTTATTTTTTAGAGTGAATTTATCACACTAAAATATCAAATTTGGTGTTTTTGACGTGTTATTCGGAAATGGCAAGGGCAGAGAACCCATGTGCACACTATTTGACGCTAAGGCCCAGTCATCCAGTGACCACTAAGTATCCAACCGACCGTCAATATTATATGATTATAATCGTATACTTAAAAAGCGAAAATTTGATACTGGTTTTGGAATGTGATATATATATAGATATATATATATTTCCCCTTGGTATCATGTGATACCTTGCCTATTGTGAACAGCCTAGAGCAGCAGCTTGCTCTCTTGCTCAAAAGGAAAAAGGTTTAAATTTAGTAGGTTAACTAGAAAAAGAGTGCTATAGGAAAGTGTTAAATTCGCAGCTCAGAAGCAAAATAGACTTTCGCCTCGACTAACTGAAACAAAACTTTCAGTCTTTAGATTGCAGAATATGAATAAGCAAGAAGTTATGAAGATGCAGGTAAGCCCTCCATTCTTTAGTTCCTATCTTTTTCTTTTGCAAGTTTTAAGTACAAATCTCTGTACTTGCCTCATTATTTCATTGTTTCTTGTTTATTTCTGGACTTTCACTATCCATTTTGTTGTACTGATTCGGCTCTTGTAACAGAGCTGTGTTCTAAGAGTGAACATTCAGTGTCACTGTGATGGCTGTAAGACGAAAATACAGAAATTGCTGCAGAAAATCGATGGTGAGGCACTTCTTACACTGGCATCCGTTTGTTCTGTTCCCAAACATAGATCTTTATATTACCCATGTCTTGGTTTTTCCAAACTAGGTATCTGTTTAATGAAAGATTGACGCATTGGGTAAACGTGAAAAGAAGATGATGTAGTTGTGGTTGCATAAATTTTTCTGTAATTCAAGAAATGTATGTCAGACATTTCGATTATTCCCAAAAAATGTCATTTTATGCCTTTATTTGATTTTGTTTTGTTTTTCATTATAGTTGTGCTAGTCACTTTGAGTCGGTTTTAGATTGTTATTTATCTTTTCTTATGAAAGGGAAAATGTTCTTTCTGCCAGGGGTTTATAAAGTCTCAGTAAATGCGGAGCAAGGAAAAGTGACAGTAACAGGAAATGCGGACCCGGCCAACCTGATAAAGAAGCTTGAGAAGTCGGGGAAGCATGCAGAGTTATGGGGTGGTGGTCAAAAGGGCTTCAACAACTTTCAAAACCTTTTGAACAACGAACTCAAGAACATGCACTTTGATAGTGGTAAAGGAGGAGGCGGCGGCGGCGGCGGTGGCGGCAAGAATAACAAGTCTCAGAACAAAGGTGGAAAGGGACAACAGCAACAACTGCAACAATTGAAAGGGTCAAAGGATGTAAAGATTCCGAAAAAGGACCAAAAATCTGTGAGATTCAATTTACCTGAGGATTCTACTGCAAGCGATGATGATTTTGATGATGAATTCGAGGAATTTGACGATGAATTTGATGACGATTTTGATGACGATGTGGAAGAATTTGGGCATGGACATAGACAAGGTCATGGTGATGCGCATCATCTACCCAACAAGATGATGCCCATGATGGATAAAGGATTTGGTATGATTAATGGGCCCGCTTTTGGTGACAAAAGGGGCGGAGGTGGAGGGGAAGGTGGAGGTTACGGCAAGAAAGGTGGTGGAGCTTTTGAGATACCCGTGGTAATGAAGAGTAAAGATGGGAAGATTGGTAATGGAGACAAGAAAGGTAGTGATGTAAAGAATGGTAAACAAGATGGTAAAACGAAAAATGGTAGCAAAGGAATTATTGGGTTTTTGGGATTTGGCAAGAAAAGCAAAAGCGGAGGAGGAGATGGTACTACCAAGAGTACCATGAATGCTAGCGCTGGTCGTGCAGGAGGTGGAACCAATAATAACATCAATGGGTCCAAGAAGGGTGGAAGCAGAAAAGATAACAAAATCAAAGAAGGATACAGCCACCGTGAGTTGGATGGTATCGTCAATGGTGGAGGTGGCCCCAAGAATCTGGGCCATATGGATAGTAATAATCTTATGCAACCAGCTGTTCAAGGACTGCCTGCAATGAATGGTGGATATTATCAGGGGATGGGGATGCCCTCCACGAACCCTTATAATCAACACCAACAATATACTAACCCTTATAATCAACACCAACAATATATGACTATGATGATGAACCAGCAGAGGCAGCATGGAAATGATATGTTTCAACCAATGATGTATGCTCGGCCACACCCAGCGGCCAATTACATGCCACCACAGCCTGGGCCTGATCCTTTCACTCACTTCTTTAGTGATGAGAACGCCAATAGCTGCAGTATAATGTGAGGATTGGTAACTATCTTCTAGAGTTGGTTTCTAATATGTAATATGTGCCAATGCTGTACTCAAGATTTTGTTTCATTATTAGGTTATCTTTCTAATGGATGCTTGTACAAGGGGTATAAGCTTAGTCCAGTTCTTCATTACTAGAGTAATTAGTGCTTTTTGGAGGGTATAACGTGAAATTCTGAGGAAGTTATTTATATAATTTATTACCGTGTTTTGCTAAAAGTGTAAAGCGGCAAAAGGCTTACATAAATGTAGTTGAAGTTGGTGTTGAGTAGTGATGGGATAATTGATGCGTATACACTAATGATTTGTTTTCTTTTTAAATTTCAAGAAAGATGTCTACATCCCATTATTACAAGTTGCTTTCGGGCTTAGGAGGAGCTGAGCGTTTCCAAAATTTTGGTCCCACTATTAAATCAGTATTTTACCCGAACAGGGAAGACAATAGGTCACTGCTTAGATCCGAGCCTGGCCTTACAGAAGATATTAGCTTGAGGGCCAATCGGATTTGACTTGACCTGATTTTTTAAAGTAAAAATGAAAAATAACATTTTATTTATTGGTTCTGTCGGATTTTGCTGGGGTTGAACATCATTGTTTGGATCCATAATGCTGTATGATCTTGGCTTCTGAATACCTGC
>JANITX010000008.1:15531254-15545859 GCA_027564395.1 Erythroxylum ulei
CCTTTTCCCAACTTTCTCAAACATACACCCACGTCATCAGTTGCCGCACACACCGTAGCTCACTTTTCACACACACAGTCCATGTAAAATTGAATGACTAAATGCCTTCAGCTTTTTCCTTAATTAATGCAACACAATTGCGTCACTCACACTTGCATTTAACAATTAATTCCACTCACTTCAATTAATGCAACATCCACACAAACAAACTTTCAGCCACGTTCTCTCCTATCCCTCAAAGCCACAAATCCAAAAACCAACGTGAACTATCTTTCTCAAGTGAGTCATTAATACCGATTACACACTCTTCACCATCCCCGTTCAAACACGCAAAATCTCTTTTCTTTTTCTACTGTGTACAAAAATTTAGCCGTACACCATTCAAATACTAACATGATAATAGACTTCAATCCAAGAGAAGATTATATCACAACTAAAAAATTATCCAATTAATTTCTTATATGTCCAATTAATAAATAATATGCCAAAACTAAATAAAAGAATATATAAAATATATTCTAACAGATACCACTACCTTGGTGCTTGTTTCAACCCATATAACCTTCTTTTTAAATTGTAGACCAGATTCTCCTTGCCTTTAGCTTTGAAACCTTCTGGCTACTCCATGTATATCTCGTCTTCCAAATCTCCATGCAAGAAGGTTGTTTTAACATTGAACTGCTCAAGTTCAAGATCCAAGTAAGTAGTCACACCTAATAATATTCAAATTCAGGTCATCTTAACCACTAGTTAGAAGATTTCATCAAAATTTGTGTCCTTTCTCTGACTGAACCCTTTCACCATTAACTTGCTTATGCTTCACTAACTTATCACCATCTTTCTTTATCTTGAATACTCACTTATTCTTAAGTGTCTTTTTGCCCTTTGGAAGCTTTACAAGCTCATATATACCATACTTCTTCAAAGAATTCATCTCTTCCTTCATAACTACGAGCCAGAGATCTTTGCCTTCACAAGATGCAACCTCTTAAACATTCTTAGGCTCCCCCTCAGCAATAACCAACAAATATTCTATATTTGGATATTTGGTAAAATGCCTTTTCTCCTTTGTCAACCTTCGAAGTTGTATATCACTTGCTCCCCCTTCTCATTATCCCTAATGACTTCATGTTTAGCATTGTTTAGGTGTGGTTCATGTAGCTCATCATTACCAAGTTATACTCGATCACTATCAATATGCGTTTGATCACACACTTAATCTGGTTCACTTGTAGACTGCTTAGTGGTGGGATAAACTAGAGAAGAGTTAACAGTTCCATAAGATGAGCTATTGTATATGGACTTATCTCCTCTTAGAAGATCTGCACTTCTCTCATACTCCTGGAATAACACATCCCTACTCATGACCATTTTAAGCCTCTCTAGGTCATAAAGTTTGAAGACAAACTAATCATCACTATAGCTAACAAAGATGTAAGATATTGTCCTAAAAGAGGCTCCATGATGCTTTCCTTTCAAACAATTATCACAACGATTAAGGGGTAAAATGTTTTTGACTAGGATAAGGGTTTTACCAGCCAGTAACTTTATTCCCTTCTCGGTCATATGCCCCAATCATCGATTCCATAGATTTAGAGAAGTTTCCTCTTCCTCTATGTATACTTCTCCACCACCACACACCTTTAAGTGTGTCTTTTACAATGTGCAACATAACTCTCCTCGAGCTGTAGTCAGTGCTCCCTTACACAATTTCCACTTCCTGTTCCTAAAAGTGTGCTTAAATCTTTCTTAATCCAACAAATTTTTTGATAATAAATTTAGCCTTAAATAAGGGATGTGTCGTATATCTCTCAGGTTCAATAAGCATCTGACATTTTTTTGAACTCAAATATCACCCATACTAACAATCTTGGCAAAAATTTAATGTTCCATCTTTACGCTCCTAAAGTTTCCGCTCTTGTAGTTTAAAAAGTACTCCACTTTTGGAATATAATGATACAAAGCTCCTGTGCCAATCAAGCACTCAAAAGCCAAATCACTAACATAGAAGCATTCACTTATCACATAACCTATAGACACATCATCATTCGCACTTGAAGTTGTTGCAACTATATTCTTATCATCTCCATCATTCTAATGATCTTGATTTTTTTTTATCTCTCCTCCACTTGTAGCAAAATCTCTTAATGTATCCTCGCTTGTTGCAATAGTGGCATGTCTTCATGTCTTTGCCACCTCTAGACTTCGATTGTTTCTTAGACTTGCCATACCTTTTATAACCCCTGCTCTTACTCCTTTCCCTAATTTTTTTTCATGAAAGCCTACATGTTTTCAACTTTCATCTCTTTTTTATAATTTCTTTAATGAACATACTCTCTTTGATTACATCCAAAGAAAGTATACCTTCAGGAGCTGAATTGCTTATTGTCACCACCAGTACTTGCCAGCTATTTGATAGCAAACTCAATAGGAATAAGGCTTGAAGGTTGTCATCAAGAATGATCTTCGTTGAAGTGAGCTTATTGATTATATCCTAAAAATCACTCAAATGCTCCGTCATAAATTTTCTAGCTTTCAGCTTCAAATTTACAAGTCTTTTAATCAAAGAGGCCTTGGTTATGAGTATTTTTCCTTCATAGAGTCCTCCAAGGTTTTTCCATAAATCAAAAGGATCCATCTCTTCAGAAACATGGTTGAATATACTGATATCAATCCATTATCTAATCATTATCAGAGTTTTCCGCTTACTCTTTTCCCATTCTCTATCTGACATCTTCTTAGGTTTTGAAGGAACAACATCCTTCACACCTTTTTCCACATCAATGGGATCGAAGAGATTCTTACAATACAGAAGGTCCTCCATTATGGTCCTCTAAATAGAGTATTTTGTTGATGTCAACTTGATCATAGAGCTATTTCCACCTTCCATCGCAATAGATCTGATACCATTTGTTGGGAGTCAATAACACGCCTCTCTAAAAAATCAACCAAAAATTAACAACAAAAACACTCTTCTACTTTAGCCAACAAATTAGTATGAGAATAAGAAACTTAACAATGAGGAAAACATCAAGATCTATGTGGAAAACCCTCCAGTGTAGGGGACAAAATTACGAGCCAAATTGAAAAGCAAATATACTAAATTTAAATAAGGATTTACAAAGTTATATATCTCACCTTACAACTACAAGTTGTCTCACCAAGTTTAAGGATTGAAACAAAAGTTGATGTATCAATCAACAAACTCTCAAACCAATCCCAAAAAATAATAAAAAGGGACACAAATACTATATTACTTTCTCTCTCTCTTTATTTTTCCTCACTTTTGGATTTTTTGCCACACTCTCATACAAAACCTATATACTTTTCTCTTTTATATTGTGAAATAGTTTTTCTACACTATACATGGTCTCATACATTGTCGTGTAGGTGATGGTGTCTCTTTTATCACAGTCTCATTTGCAGATGTACATAGTTACAAAGAGATACACAGTTGTTACACAAGGGTGTATATGTTGTGGACACAAACGTGTACACGATTGTATATTTTTTTCACCCTTCACATCCTTCTTCATATAATTCCAGAGATTTACATAGTTGATCTACACAACCATATAAGTAAAGGACATGGTCATGTAGTACCCTACATGGTCGTGTCTGTACAAAAGAGCTTGATCCAACCATCATCCGTCTTGTCTTCACTCTTTCTTCATCCCCACAAACTATAAAGGTGTCTAAGATCATTGCAAAATATCAAAATAGGGGATAGAAACTCAATAAATAAGTAGGTGAAAGAAATGGTTGTTGATCATGTCCTCCACAAGTTCTTGAAGTGAATCACTCGTTAGTACAATACTTAATAATGAGGTATAGATGCACAAGAAGGGGGTTGAATTGTGATAAACTTTTTGTTAATCCCCTTTTTGAAACTAATTCGTTAAAGAACACTTGTTTCTTTCAAAAACCAAAACAATGTTGTAGAGTATTTTCGAAAACTTATATAAAACACTAAGATCGAAATTTAATAGGTAAGAGAGATTGAGAGTTGAGAGATTTCGACACAGTAATTTTTATACTGGTTCACCCCAAACCGTGGGTTACGTCCAGTCCTCAGATGACTTTCTGAGATTTCACTTTCTCTCAAAAACGTTACAAGTATTCTTTGTTTCTGAGCCTCTTCAGGTCTCTACAATCAGTATTCTTTCACACTTAGCTTCTTCAGGCTATCTGCACTACTTTCTACTGAAAGGTGTTTCGAGCTTGTTACAGAAAAATATAGCTCTAGATTGTTCGCACAATATCTCTCAATAATTGCTAAGCTTTTTATCACTTTTGTTGCTCTATTGTGTGTGTAACTCTTTCAGTCTCTGACTCCGACTAGTATTTATAGCCTTCGTCTTCAATTGCTTCTTGATTCTTTAAAGAAACGGTTATTCAGTTAAATTCTGTAACTAACTCAGACTGATGTGTTTCTTGTTTCTTCCGTTTGCTTTCCGCTTTCTCGTCTAGCGTCTGCTTTCTTCCGTCTACTTTTTTTTGCGTCTGCTTTCTTTCGTCTGTTTTTTTTGCTTCTGCTTTCTTCCGTTTTTTTTTTGCGTCTGCTTTTTTAAATAGCTTCCTTCCATCTTCTTTTTAAAAGGCTTCCTTCCATATGCTTTCTAAATAGCTTCCTTCCGTCTGCTTTTTAAAAGGCTTCCTTCCGTTTGCTTTTTACTTGCGTCTGCTTTTGCTTGCGTTATTATTTGTTTTGCATCAAAATCATTTAATCGTAAAGTCATTTTGACTTAACAATCTCCCCCTTTTTGATGATAACAAATATTTATTTTAGCAAGAGAAAAAACATATACATATTCAAAATTACAAAGTAAAAAGAACTTCAGAATCTCTTCCTTTCATTTGTCTTCCCCCTATTTTTCTTCTTCTCCTCTTTTCTTTTCTCTTCTCCCCCTATTTGTTAGTAATCAAAAATGATTATAATCGAAAATATTGCATAAGCTTCTTCATCATTCTTTTAATCTTCTTGACTTCTTAGCGTAGATGAGCTACTTCCGCGTGTAAGTCAGTTGATGCAGTCGGTTGATCATCTTCCTTAGGTTGTTCTTCTTCAAACGCATTTGTAGTGATGTATGCATCTGAAGTTGGAACATATTCATCAATAATCTCAATTGTAGGAGGTTGAACAGGTAGGTAGGGTTTAGGAAGATCTAAGTCATCAGGAACTGGTAGTCTTCGGGCTTGTCTTCCAAGCAAGGGTAGAATTTCCTCAATTGACGATATCTGCCATAATGGTCTACGCCGCATAATCGCCTTCACAAGGGACTCAGTTATACAGACCATATCCCCAATCATAATGGTGTTGAGGTTCCCTTTTATGAGTTCTCCCCCCCACTGGACAAGGTTCATTTATCATCGAATGACTTCCACTTGTTCCTGGATCATCTGAAATGTGATGAGAGATGAGCGTTCCCGTCATCTTTGTTGCTGTATAGCACGCCTCATCTATGAGTCTCACTTCCTCTTCAATCTGATCTGCGGACAGATCATCTGTTATCCCTTTTGGGTACAATTTGTCCTTCCCCTTGTCCATATTGCGTATAATGGGATGCGTTGCTTGAATGTCAAGCACTATTTTTAGCACCGTGTGCTCTGTTATTGGAAAGATAGTGTGTCTTTGTTTCATCGTCTTCAGAGGATAAGGCTTCATTCCTTCATCCTTTAACCGTTCACACATACTCTTATCTTCTTCCTTTAACAGATGCATGGTACTATTGTTTAACAAAATCGGTTGAAAATGTACCTTCATTAATCTTCTTGGGGTTTCCTTAATGATTAGAGAAGTGCTCTTCTTCTTCACAGGTTGGATTTCTTCAATTACTCTTATTCTTAAATCTTCTTTCCCCAGAAGTCGAGATGAATCCACCTGTTCCAAAATAAGTTCTGTTGATTGTTGAGAGGTAGTCACAGGAACCAAACTGAGTTCTTCTGATTGTTCAGTTGGAACAATAGTAGGAATAACCTCCTCTTGACTAACTTCCTCAGCAGTAGGAGTAGCCATCTTCTGAACAACTTTCTCCTTCTTCTCTGGCTCAATCACTCTAGGAGTTTTTTGTGATCTTTGCTTCTCAAACTCCATTTTTCTTTTACTTTCAGTCTCTTTAGCCTATTTGGCTGTATCTTCCTTTAGAATAGAGACTAGTGATCTTGTAGCCTTAGGTGCTTTTGACACATGAGCTTCTTTTTGACTAAGCTCTCTGGACTTCTTCTCCTCCTGTTGTCTTAGGGTTCGGACTCTGGATGATCTTCTTGCTTCCTTCTGAATATCACTCAACAGTATCTCCCCTTTTCTCTTCAAAGTACCTTCTTCAATGGCTCGTACCCGGCTACTTTCTTTTTCAGATTTTTCTGATGATCTTCTTCTTTCAGTTGCTGACCTATTTTCACTGGATTGTGATATAGAACTTGTTGTAGAAGACTTCTTCTTTGAAAGCTCCCCCTCAATTCTTGCTTTAATCTGAGACAATGCTTCGCCTATGTCCAGATTTTTTAAGCCCATTTTTCCAATTGTTGCGGAGTTAATGAAGCTCTTAACATCTTGCTTGACTCTGTTTCCTCTATCCAGAAGGACTCCAGATTCTCTGAAAATCCTCGTCAGCAACATTCCAAAAGGATAATTGTTCGTATCGATCCTTCATTGCTTTAACCATATACTGAAAAATCAAAAATGGTAGGTCAACAGGTTGTCGATTCAACAGGTAGAACAGACATTGTTCATCCAAAGTTGTCACCAAATGTCTTGAACCTGCCCTTGGCAAAATGCAATTAAACAGTATTGCATGTAAAACCCTAGCCTTCGGCACCAGACTTGATGTCTTCCTCTCCGTTGGATCGTTATTTCCATATAGCTGTTGATTGACTTCTTCCTCTTTTACTTTGAACTTTGACATCCATCTGGCTTTGCTCGTGAGCTTTTCTCCGGCCGATGGACATCCAGTAACTTTTTCAACTAACTCCATTGTCACAATGATAGTTATTCCATCCACTGTAGAAATAATAGCATTATCTACCAGCTTCACATTCTTCCAGAACTCGTACACTTCATTCTGATATACAGGTTCTCGAATCTGAAAGAAATTTCTCCATCCAGCTGCGATTATCTCTGGTTCAGTGTCCATGTTGTTTCTTTTCAATGACTCGAAATCAACATGTCTTCCGTAAATCATTGCTGCCTCCATTTGATCTGGTGATGGGTAAAATACTCAAAGCACAAATTTGTTCTTTGGAAAGGTTAATTTCAGAGATTTTGAAGGAACTGAAAGATGAGGGGTTTTTGTGTTGAGAATACTCCAAAGGTATTATCGGGGGTGTTCTAGAATAGGTGAATTTCTCAAGACTAAGAACCTTTTCCCTCCAAAACTTCCTTGTGAGAGAACTTACGAGCTGTAACTCACTGTTACTAACGCCGTTAACTTCTACGACCTTTCAACTTGGCTGTAGTGTGTGAGACGGTTGGTCACTTAACATTACCATGTTGAGGTTTCGTCTGATTTCTTTGAAACGTTCTTCACTCAGTGGTTTGGTGAAGATGTCTGATTTCTTTGAAACGTTCTTCACTCATGATCCTCCTTCGAACGTAGTCCCTTAAGAAGTGATGTCTGACTTCAATATACTTCACTCTTGAATGCTGAATTGGATTCTTCGACAAGTTAATGGTTGACTGCGTGTCGTTTCGCTAGTCAAAATAAAATTACTAGATCACTACTGTAGCAGTGGTGAGTCTAGGTCGATCCCACAGAGAGTGCGTATAAAGTCTATGAAATGAAATTAATCGATGTTTACACTAATGGGGGGTTTAGATTTTTGAAATAAGAAAAATAAAATAAAACAACTAATAAAAATTAATTAAATAAAACATGCAAAAATAATAAAAATGGGGGATTCAGTAGGGACCCGGTTCTTCGGTTCATTCTCGGCCTAAACCCTAAGCAAGTAAATTTTATTAATTTATTGTTCTTTAACCTCTCATAGAAACTATTAATCGTTGGTTAAAAATTAACCCAAGTTTTTCCTTAGGTTTTGTTTAATCAAGATACAATCATTAACTAAACATAGCCACCTAACAACCTAGGATACGATCTCTAGATTTAATTAGACGGTAGCATTACGAATTAGGAAAACTGATTAATCAAGGCAACAACTACATACGATGCGTCATTTAACCTAGGTCATGTTATCCCTAATGATTACGAATCATTAGTCGCTACATATGAATTTCAACATAACAATTACGGATTATATCGAAATTCTAGCAGTGGGTTCGAAATTAACAACTCAATGAACGCATTAAAATCATCAATTTACAAAACCCAATAGGTTCATATAAAAATAATCGAACAATAACGAAAGTCCGATTATCCATACACAATACCCAAATCAGTTAAAATCAGATAACACAATCAATTCCTAATGAGAGAAAGAAACAACAAAATAATTAAAATAATACTTAACCCGGGGCGTCGGCGTCGATTTTACCTCCGAACCGACGCCGAGACGTTTAGCCCTTTATAGGTATTTTCTGAATAATTGTTTCAACCCTCATCTTTGTCCCTAACCAAAATCTCTTTTACTGTTCTTCTTCACTGCCGGCTCTAATCTCGCGTCTACTGCGGCTGGTTGGTTATTTTTGTGTAGCTCGTTTTCTCCATTGGCTGCTCCCTTGTGTTCACTGTACGCGTTTTGCTATCGCCTCCTGGATTGCCGCCATCTGTTTTTATTTATTGCTTTTTTTGTCTCACTCTAGTGTCTGCTACCTCTTATACTCAACGCCGCACACTCTCCCTATTTTAATTTGCTCTCTGTTGCCTCTAATTAAATTGACGCCACGTTGCTCTTGTTTTTCCTCACGCGTGTCCTGCTCCTTGGCTATTTAATTCTTTTCCTAGTTGCGTGACTTGCGTGATTAATTTGTTGTCTTGATTTATTGTCTCCTTGTTTCTCCGTCACTCTCGTTAATTTTTCCCTTAGTTGATTCATTCCCCTGTGCGTGCGTGCTATTGGCTGCGCCTCACATCTACTCCTCTTTTATTCATTTGTTGCCCTCAATTTCCGTCAGCCTTCAAAGCCTGCTTGATTTAATTTGCTTGTGTATTCCTGTGGAGTCTCATGCTTCTCCACGTGTCTCACACCTCTCTACATACTCTGTAGCTAATTATTTTGCTCTCCTTTTACTGTTGCATGCCTTCTCTCCAAAACGACGCATCCAATTAAAATGCCACCTCTAATTTGCTCTCCACTTGATTTATTGTGTGTCTACTATTCAGTGATGTGCCTATTTAATTTGCCTCCAACGCTGCCGTCTCATGCCATCTTTCCTTTTCTTCTTTTTTTCATTTAAATTTTTCTTCTGATTTCACTGTTATTTTCGGCTTTTAATTTTCTTTGTCCACTCTCTGAAGACGAACAAAAATAAATCTTCAAAAAATGACCCAAATGTAATGCTTCCGACTCACTTTAATTTCTTTGCTCCCAAATTGTACCTAAAATCATATATGAATTAAAGTAAGTATCTTAAGCATTTTTATGTCAGTAATTGCTAAGTGTAGATGATTAAAAATATCAACAATTAAAGACATATCATAAGCATAAACCTTTGTCAATTCCAGAATGGAAATGAGAGAAGATTATAATGGATTTCTTGATGGGATTGCCAAGAACTAGTAGGAAACATGATGCAATATGGGTGATTGTGGATAGGCTAACCAAGTCCACACATTTCTTGCCAATTAAGCAAACGGATTCTTTGAATGTTTTGACCAAGAAATAGATAGATGAGATAATTAGACTTCATGGCATTCCAAGTTCGATAGGCTCAGATAGAGATCCCAAGTTCACCTCCAAATTCTAGGAAAGCTTACAAGAGGCTTTGGGAACTAAGTTACATTTTAGCACAGTTTTCCCTCCACAGACTGATGAACAATCAGAGAGAACAATACGAACTCTGGAGGGGATGTTGAGAGCTTGTGTTGTGGATTTCAAAGGCTTATGGGATGATCATTTGCCTTTAATCAAATTTTGCTTATAATAATTCCTATCACTTAGGAATTCAGATGAAACCTTATGAAACTTTGTATGGTAGGAGGTGCAAAATTCCTATTTGTTGGGATGAGGAAGGTGAAAGGAGACTTGTAGGACCTGAGTTGGTACAAGTTACAATTGACAAGATTAAAATGGTGAAACAGAGATTTAAAGCAGCTCAGGATAGGATGAAGAGCTACACAGATGCACATGGAAGGGAGATGGAATTTGAAGTTGGAGACAAAGTGTTTCTTAGAGCTTCTCTATAGAAAGGAGTTTTGAGGTTTGGTAAGAAGGGCAAGCTTAGTCCAAGATACGTAGGCCCTTATGAGATCATTGAAAAGATTGGGACTTTAGCTTATAAGTTAGCTTTGCCACTGAAATTGTCTAAAATTCACAATGTCTTCCATTTATCGATGTTGGAGAGTACCGATCAGATCCTTCATATATATTTCAACCTTCAGAGGTCAAATTATAGGAGGATTTGACATATGAGGAGCAACCAGTGGAGATCCTAGATTCGAAGGAAAAGGTTTTGAGAAACAAGAAAGTGAAACTAGTTAAAGTCTTATAGAGGAACCATTCAACAGAGGAGGCAACATGGGAGCCTTTGAAAGCAATGAGGGAGAAGTATCCACACCTCTTCATGGACTCAAGTAAGAATTTCATGGACGAAATTGCTTTTTAGGTGGGAGAATTATTGGACCCCGAAATTTTCTTTCAATTATTATCGATTTATTTGTTTGATTATATATATATATATATATATATTTTATTCCATTAAATTAGTAAGTATGAATAGAAAATTGAAATTAGAATGAAGTGTTAGAAATTAAGTTAGCCTAAGTAGTTAGTAGGCTTGTGTTAAATGAAAGGAGGGGTAGATTTGGAATGGCTAAGTAAGTGAGGGGCATAATTGAAGGAAAAGGAGTAAAAGTAGTCTTGAATTAATGAAGAGAAGAAGAGAATTTGTGAGCAGCCAAAGAGGAGAAGACAAAACGTAAAAGAAGAAGAGAAGGGAAGAAAAATCGAAGAAGTTAAGGAAGAAGGAGGAAAATCGTGGGAAGAATAAGAAATCAAGCTTCTTAAAATGGGTTAGAGAAATGGGTTGTTGCTTTAGTAAAGAAATGGGTTGTTGTGCTGTGAATGAAGAAGTTTTAGAGAGAGAGAGGGGTTTTGTGTTGGGAATGCTTGGAGGAAGAAGATGATTGAGAGACCCAATTGATTTTAGGGTTTCTAAGCTAGGTTTTAGGTTTTCTAACCTAGATGGACTATGGTTAGGTCAAGTTTGAGCTTGATTTGTGTTAATTTCATTTTTTTTATGATTATGGAAATTTGGGGGATTTCCATTTGAAATGGAATTGAATGAGAATTTTGGTTGTATTAGGAAATCAAGAACAACCTACCCAAGAGCAAAAGGAAGGGCACAATTAACTTTGGATTTTCAAGAGTTAGAAGGTGGGTAATTTATTTATAGTTGTTGTGTAATATGAGCATTATGCCTTATATGTGAATTGTGTGCTAACATGGCTTGTTTTGAATTTTGGTGATGTGAAAAATGCATTATGATGTATGACATTTTGATAAAATTGAATTGTGAGTATGATCATGTTATGCCATCAAATTGAGTCATGGCATTTTGTATAAAGAAAAAGCATGAGAATATGAATTTGTAATTGAATTAAGCATGAAAGTTGATTGTGTTTGGGCAAGAGTGAAACCGTTTTGTAGTCAAATGTATGTCGACATAAAGCTTTCATTTGACTGCCCGCTTGTGACCCACGAGATTCGAAAAATGGACTCGTTTTGTTCACGGAGTAAACTTCGGTTTCTCAGTTTTGTTCCATGGAACCCTCAGGCCAAATTGTTTGTGCATTTGCATTTTGATATGCTAAGTTATGAAATTTTGAGTGTGAAGCTTTGATGTAAATTTCATCCAATATGTTTTATGTGATGATGTATTGAATTATGAAATGTGAAATTGAATTGTAAATACTGAATTTTCATTGTTGGTTTAAGACAAGATATGTATGCCTATATGGATATTCATATATGTTTGATTGCGTGGCTCATTGCTAATGGCTATAAATATATTAGCCAATGAGCTGTGTAGCTCAACCCACAATTTTCCCTCCTCAGGTGCAGACCGAGAAGATCAGTGATCCTTACAAGGCATTCGAAAACTCCAAGATAGTTAGGAATCTTTTATAGTAAGTTAGTAACTAATTTGGATAGCTTTATAGCATAACAAACATAAGCATCTTTTGTATTATGTATTAAGTTTGATGTGTATGTTGATATGTAAGTAAAGCCTGTTCAAACATTCATTATGTTTAGAAATGAGAATGCGAACTTGAGAAGTTCTTTTTTTTTATGATTATGTTATTGTAAAGTTTGAGTATGATGGATGTGCATATTCTTTTGTTGAGATTTGCAAATTGTTGCTAGTGTTAGAATAACATGTTGGAGTTGGAAAGCTTGCATGTGATGGATCATTGGAGTAGAGATTCAAGTGTTAATGAGATGTATTTAGTAGTTAAATGGATATGAAGTGGTTTTACACTAGAAGGATTGAATTTGGGAGGATTATGAGTGAATATGGTGTTAGAATAGATGTTCGAAGCATTGGAGAGGCTTTAGAGGGGTTTGGGAATCCCCATTGTCCATTAGAAGAGGATTAAGTCCATTAAACGGACCTTCTTGGGCCAAAAAAAGGCCCCTTGCCCAGTCCATGTCTGTTAAATGGACATTAGGTCCGTTAAATGGACCTTCTCGGGTCTGGAAGGCACCCTAAGCCCAACAATGTCTGTTAAACGGACATTCTCAGGATAGCTACAGTGAATCGTCCTTTTAGAGGCAGAATCTCACTTCACGTTTTATGAAAGTTTTAGATCGAGAAGTCCTCTTTTAAATCATCCAAAAACGACATCAATCAGACATCTATAGCAAAAGTTATGGTAATTGCGCCAAGATAGGTACAATATGATTAAGGACATATACCTGTTGGATTCTTTTGGCCATAACTTCATCATCCGACCTCCAAATGAAGTGATTCTAGAAGCAATGACTTCTTAACACGTTTTTATGCCTTTCCACACAAAACAATTGATAGCTTTTGGGGTTTAATTTAAAAAGATTGACGGAAAGGAGGTGAGGGTTCGTTGAAATAAACCTACACGGAAAGCCACTCACGTTTTTTGACTCCAGATAGTTGGGCTCCGGGAACGAGGTCCAACATCTTGGACTCTGGGAATAGGGTGCAACATCTCATGTTATCAGAGCTTAGGCTTTAAAGAGTCTTAGGCTTAGAATATGTTGTGTTATGCATTATTGTGATATGTAATAAATTTCTTGCATTGTGAATTGATTGTTTGCATTAAGTGACATGCATACAATGCAAACATGTAAGAAATAGGATTAAAATAAAATGTTAGCTAATCGTTAGTGTTTCTATGGAAGCAATGAAATGCCACCTCATAGAAGGACAGGAGTAGTTTTGCAAGGATCAGTTGCACCTTACCCTCTACTAAGAGAGGAGGGCACAGATGAGTCTAGAGCCCCAGGAGATGCTGAGGCTTCGGTAGGGCATAGTAGTGGGCCCTCTCAATCATAGTCGCAAGAGTCGCCTATTCTGTAGGATCCAACGCCTACCTTGGATCCTAGGATGTTCTAAGCCTTCACTCAGGCATTTGGCCAAGCTATGGGACAGATGTCGCAATCTTCTGCTCCGGCCCCAGTTAAAAAGGGGAAGTAGTTCGACAAACTGAAGAAGTATGGAGCTGTGGAATTTTACGGGACCACTGATCCCAAGGAAGCTGAGACATGGCTGAGAAAGAAGGAATGAATACTAGATTAGATGGATTGTGAGGATGATGAGAACATGGAGTATGTTGGATCCCGTTCCTGGAACCCAACTACTTAATCCGAAAAACGCAAACATAAACAAAGAACGCAGCGAAGGAACGAATTTCTTATCGAAATCAAAAACGAATCGAAGCGGAAGCAAAAGCGAAAACGGAAATTCGTATCGAATTCGAAACGGAACGAAACGGAAGCAAAATGAAACAAACGTTTCGAAACGAACGGAAACAAAATGCCGACATCCGAAAGCGCAAATCTTAGAAAAACAAAACGTTGCGTTGGAAACCCTAGACTAATCCAAAACCCGAAAACCGGTATAAATTTTTTTTCTTTTTCTTTTTCTTTTCTTTTTCTTATTCTTCAATCCTTTTCTTATTCAAACTTATTCATCTTAAATCCATTCTCATATCCATCAAAACCATATAGTTTTCCCTTTCTAGGAAATTATTCCTCAAGCAAAACTCAATTCTTAATCATTTTCTTATACATTCATATAAATCCCAAAACTCATTTTTATACCCATTTTACCAAAAATTCGGCAGCATAACGGCTGCATTTTTACTAACCCAAACCTGCAAATGGCAAAATACACTTCGAAAATTCCCAATCAACTCAGAAACATCGGACCTCCCGTCCGGAATCCATAACACCAGCAGAAACACACATCTATACCTAACACTTCAAAAATTCTCAATCGATCATACTAAATCTC
>JANITX010000008.1:15545959-15557862 GCA_027564395.1 Erythroxylum ulei
TGTTTTTTTTGTGTGCGTCTGCTTTCTTCCGTCTGCTTTTTTAAATAGCTTCCTTCCATCTGCTTTTTAAAAGGCTTCCTTCCGTCTGCTGTTTACTTGCGTCTGCTTTTGCTTGCGTTATTATTTATTTTGCATCAAAATCATTTAATCGTAAAGTCATTTTAACTTAATAATTCTCATTTTTTCTTCTTCTATCTTTACTATGTTAGTTTCCACGATTAATACCGCTTAGTTATGTGTTTGTGAAAATTTTAACTTAGTATATTTGCCCAGTTATTTGTTTGTATCATTAAGCTTGTAAAGTTTATCCATTAAAATTACTACAAAGATTCTAAAACAGTCTTTATTACCTTACTGGCTAGTCCTAGGAAGTTTATATTAAATGGGTAAATCATAGAAATGTGGATCAGAATGTTCTGGAAATGCTTCAACAGGTGATTAGACCATCTATCTTCAGTCTTACACTTTTGTAAGTATCCAAAGACGAACACCCTTGATTATTTCCACTTTACTAGTTGAAATTCCTATTTTGGATGTGTAGAAATACTATATTTGGCGGTTATAACAATCTTCAATTGATATATAGTAATAGTGTCAAGAAGCTTAATTTGTTGTCCTTTATATAGTAATGAGTGTCAAGAAGCTTAATTCGTTGTACTTTAGAAGTGGAGATTGCAGAATTAGTGATGCCTCATCAAAGGAGCATTCAAAAATTAACCTCGTCAAGTCATTATTATATTTTCCAAGGAAGACTTAAAGATTTATGGTTAGGATAGGACTTAGGAATGGTAGCAGGCTGGGTCGGGTCAGGTTTAGGCCTTCTATGGCCTAAGTTTAGTTCAAAAAAATTTTAAGGTTTAAGTTTTGTTCAAAATATGATCGAACTCAGTCAATTTTTAATTAGAAAAAAAGTCTATTGGAGTTAGGTCAAACTCAACTACATCGAATTAGGTTTAAAAGTTTAACTCTTTTAAAGAGATATTAAACGGTCTAAAGATTATTTTAACCAGGTTAAACCAAGGACTCCAACCTTTTAAAAAATATTAAATATTTTAAATTTTAATATTTTTAAAATATTAAAATAAAAGTATAAACCCAGTTCAAAGTTTTGGTCAACTTTAGTCTTTAAGATTTCATCAATGTACATTATAGTCTTTACAATTTTCATCAAAATTTAAATTTGATCTTAATGTATTGCAGTATTTAAATAATATTTTTATGTTATGAAAATCATCTTAATTGATTTCAAATAAAAAAATCACTAAGTTTACTAAAGAGTTATTACTCTAAGTTTCTTATCAAATAAGTTTTTCATGCTATGAAAATCATTTTAATTAAATTCAAATGACCAAAACCATTACTCATAGTCAAATTTCATTAATCTATATTCATATGACACGTTTTAATCTATTATATTAGTGTTAGTAACAATAGTTGGAGAAGCTATCATCAATTGGATTAGGGAAATCTTATTGGCACACGAAGTTCAATCCAAGATCAGCCAAAGAATGAAAAACTTATGGAGGATTTAAAATCTGAATGATGTAATATCGTTACTAACAGTTGTTATAACATAGACTTGCTTAATCAATCGTACGGCTATTTGCGTGGACAGTTCTTGTACCTTTGTAAAGACTTGCTTAATCAATTGTACGGCTATTTGCATGGATAGTTCTTGTACCTTTGTAGTTGTATAAGCTTAACAAATTTTATTCATTTTCTAAAAAAAAAAAACTCCAGAACAATTAGAGGGGGCGTTAATCGAACAGAATATAAAAAGAGACGGGATGTGGAATTTAACGCGGGTGATATGGTGGGTCTGAAGCTACAAACTTTCAACAGCACAAACTTGAAACATGCACATCGGAAGGTGGCATATGAGCTCCAACTGGTAATGCACTTTGTCTCTTATAGCTACTTGCATTACCAGTTCTATCACTTTCATATTCAGTTCTCATACACATTGGCTAGTTCATGACCAGTGAAAACATTACGAAAAGTAAAGCATAGCTATTAGGCAGTTTGGTTGTCCTTCATCACAATACCCTCCAGAACTCCATCCATGCCAAAATTACCAAATAAATGTTGAGGGTCAACTGGTCCAGGTAGGTGAAATGTAATGGAGAAGTGCCCTGGCGGGCAAAGATTCTCTGTTTGCATTTCAAACACCTGCGAGAATCTGCAGACAGTTCTCTCTCCTGTCGTTGTGACTCCCCTTATAAGCACCTTACCATCGCTTTCAACATTGCAAGTGAACTCTTCTGCAAGAATACGTTAGTAAAAGATAATGTTAAGACAAAAAGTATAAAAGAGAATAGGACAAATATTGTTAACGGACCTACAACAGTCTTATGATATAGTGATTGGAAGTGAAAGTGGGTAAGATCACGTTGGTAAACATAATTAGAGCTACTGAAAAGCCCAATCTGATAGCCAAAACATGCATCAATATATGTGGCCATGTTCACTGATATTCCATTAATAGAATTCTAATTAACAAGGGTAACGACAGTAGTTGGAATAAACAAAAGTAATATAAGCTAAAGGGACAACAGATGTTTTAAACAGACTAGCTCAATATGCACCACCAGGCAAGTGACAACCAGTCATCAAAGTGGTAGATATTGTATACTTGATCAATTATGATATATTGACAGGCTCAAGCATTTCAACCGATGAGTCATTTAATTATGCTTCAAGGTAAGATATGTCTCATATAAAAGGTTACTCTGTCTGCAATTAGTATTTAACTCCTCACTTAAAGCAAAAACCTACGTGCATCTCTTTTGACCCCGGGAAGAGCCACACGAAACAGGTAAGCATCATCACTTTCTCCAATGTCCATGAGTCCAATTGTGGGCCCTAACTGCCCCAGTGCAGCGCTTCCAGTCAATGCAAATGCTGTGTTGCTGCCAGTAATTATCCTTGACAATTGCTCTTTATCTGAGCAAGAAGGAAATAATATCATCCCTGGACTAGACTTCATAGCGCTGGCGGAGTCCACATGGGTTGGCAGAAGAGTTGTATGATTAGTTGCTTCCCATGCCAGATGCTGCAGGAACACTGTGCATGAAAGTTATAATGCAATGAATAAGAATCTTCAAGAGAAAATCGTTCACAAACTGCAAGTGATTACATAAAAATTCTCAAGACATAGGAAACAACACAAAATCATATAAACGGAACCATTAGCACTATAATATAGTTAACCAGCATCGTTCCAAGATACTAGGAACTTGAAAAAGATGGGGAAAAAACCATTTACTGCTCCGCTTTATCATTGTGATAGCATCACCTCTGCATCCATCAATTCGCAAGTACAAATTGTACAAACATAAGTTTCCAGCCACCAATTAATATTATCCGATCATCCACCAACTTCTTGTCACTGAATCTTTTTTTCCCTATAATTGTTTCAATAACAAATGAACTACATACACAAATTACACTAGTCAAAAGAGTGAACATTTTGAGTGAGATTACATGATAAAGATCAAACCTTTTGCACCCATTTCCTTGAATTAACAGAAATTCAGCTTTTCTAAGCAAACACCCCCATTGAAGAAAACCCACTAATCATCACCAACACATCAAATTCAATGAAAACCAATCCTAAAAAGCCAATTAAAGTTATTTCACTTTCAACCTGCTTCTACCCACATGTCTTCTCGATAAATTCCAACAAGTTCCATAATTAAATATGGATGTGTCTATTGGCACTTAACAACAACAAAACTTGTATATGATTATCGATCCTATTTATTTTATCCGCATTTGAATATCTACGTTCTTCTTCTTATTCTTCTTCCAATAAATGGGTGATTTCAACTCTTTTAAATTCCCAATGGAGAACCATAACAACTAACAAGAATTAAAGCCGTAACAATGTGAAATTATTTACCTTCCTCTCTCTGCTCTTTCCCTGCACCTGCAATTCCCTCCTAATGATTGATGATTAGACGGTCGTTGGTAAGAGAGATGTCGAAAATGAAGTGGCCAAGTGCTACAATCTAAAGCCAATGTACGAAAACTCAATAGATTTGATTAGGGTTCTTGTAACAAGAACGGAGTAGTGATGAGAAAGTGCGCTACCCACCACCGGTGAACCCTAGTCACTCCCGGCCACAAAGGAGAGGAGAGTGTGGGAATATATTTGAGTGAGTTGTTTACCGTGTGCGATAGTATGAATCACCACCTACACATTGTCGTTGCTGTCTACGCACTGTCATTTTCCGTTGCTCTCCACGCATCACCTATGCGTCCAATCAGCCAATTCTGGACCCCAGTCCCGAACGTATAAATAGCTCCATACTAAAGTCTAGAAGCCAGATCTGCATCTGTTAACCTGTAGTCTACCCGACCTGACCTGCGACCTGACCCAACTGACCCGCATTACTCATTAACTTGGTTGCAATTTGTCTGATCTTTTTGTGTTTTTTAGGTTGTTTATTTATGCTCGGGATTACAATTACACTGTGTTTTAGTTATGCTATGTGTGTACTATGAATGGTTTATAAAATATGTATTAGGCTCGGAAGTTTGGTTGTGTGAATTGTGTATTGTTTAATAACATTTAGGCATTGTGAACCCACGAAGAAATGAGATCAAAATAATATTGGGTATGAAAAAACATTTTGGCATTATGAATTGTGTACGGTACAAGAACATGTAATATTATTTATTATTTTAATAATCATAAAAATAAGATCAAAATTAATTCATTAAATTGTTAAATTGTTAATTGATTTATATGAAACATACAATTTAGTAATTATTGTTTGTATACAAAACCTGTGAAACTAAAACAAATAGAAGACAAGGTAACTAAGAACAATGAAACTAAAAACAAAAACAAAAACATCACTAAAAAACCATCAAGAAATTTCCTAGCAACGGCACCAAAATTTGGTACTGTTGTCGCCTGTAATTAAATTCAAAAAGAAACCAACTTCCGTCAATGCAAATTAATGTAGTAGTGAAAAGTGGAGATCGTTTCCACGAGAAATTTTAATGGTAAAGAGTGTACGAATTTAAAACTAAAACAAATGGGGGGTTTGGTTCACTTAATTTAAGATTTAAAAATAACAAAAACTGAAATTAAACGAAACTATTCAGATCTGGAAATTTAGTAAACAAACCTTAGTTTCGAGTCACCGACATTATCACACTAATATGGATCCTTCATATAAAATTCAGTTCATCAATAAATATTTATTGGGTGATGTTTTCTCTTAAGTTTAAATGAATAGAAACATATATTCTAAGCATTCTTATTAATCAACAACTTAGATATGATCGTAAGTTCAATTGAGTAATAGCTTTAAGAACAAAGAAACCAATAAATAAGATAACACATGTATGACATGCATTTAATCAAGATGAGTTTCTTCTTAAAATTTCTAACTCTAACGTAAAGATAGTAATTCTAATTGCCACTTGTAATTAGCAAAATTGAACGTCATATTTTACTAATCTGGCTATTAAACAAATCAACTCCTAGTTGCGCATCCTAGAAATCAACCAATTCAATCATAAAAGCAATTCGGAAGGCACTCAATATTCATCAACAAAACAAACTTTATTGGAACATCTCACACATAATAGATGATAACATAGTTTCCTTTAACCAAGAAAAGGAATTTAGCTACTCATAACAAAAGCGAAAATCAACAAAGAAATAGCCAAATGTAAAGTCTCCATTCCTGGTCTTTCCTAGAAAATTCGAAAACTCCTAAAGAAATACTGCAAAAATCGAAAGACCTAACTATGGCTGACCAAAACAAGAAGAAAACTGCAGAAAAATTCTGCAGAAGAGTGTAAAACTATCCCTAAAGTGGTCTGGCAAAAACCAGAAGAAGAAGACTGCAAAAACGTAAAATTACTCCTAAACTATGTTGTCGTGAACAATAACCCAAAATCCTCTTTTATCCCTTCAAATCTTCTCAATTTTTCCTTGATTTTCAGTCCTACATATTCAGGTTGCATATTGGGACCCGATTTCAGAACCGGACCCCAACCGGAAAAACGGAATAAGGTAAACCAAATAGCGAAACAAATCAAAAGCAAACACGATCAAACGCGTGCGAAAACAAACGAAAGAAATCACATCCGAACGAACGGAATACAAACGAAAGGAAAACAGAAACAAAAGCGAAAATACAAATCGGATCGGAGGTCCTAAAGTGGAAGAATCGGAAGCAAACAAACGGACTTACATAAAACACATCGCTTACGAACAAATACTTAACTCTGACATCCGTGAACAAATATATTTTAGACAAATGTCGCGTTGGAAACCTTAAGACTAAACCAATCCGAAACAGTGTAAATTTTTTTTCTTTTTCATTCTATTTATTATTAATCAATCTCCTACAAAGCACTTTAATTTCTCAATTCGGAAATTCATCCTCAACCAATATCTCAATTTATTTGATTCTTTAAAATAAAAATCATAACCATCAATGTTGGACCTCGAACCTTTCTTGTAAGTTAAGATTACCAAATGAGAAATTGTTAGAGGTTATTCGTGTATAAAGAAATGAAGAATTTATGAAATTGAAAGGAAATAGAAAAGATGGATTATATGTGAAATATTAGAAGTAAAAAGTTGAAAAATGTGAGTTCATTGAGCATGCTCTAGTGTTTTAGCCATAATTTTAGCTTTAGTTATCCAAATGCGATGATTCTTGATTCGAATTAAACTAGAGAGATAAGGCTACAAATTGTCTGATGACATCAAGTTCTAATTTAGATTTTAAGACTTTCAATTTTTGGATGGAAGTCAAGCGCAGGATAATGATTTATTTAAAGAGCAGTTCGAAATGATTGATGTATAACTGTCAAAATACTAAACCAAATTGAATGATTTTGGTGTCATTAGAAAATTGAGACAATGAGGAACATTTGTCTAGAAGGAAGTGCAAACAAATTCCTTCAATTGCATGATTAGAAAAGGGTCTTGATTTTGAGGAAGAAGCTAAGCATGATTTAAATGAATTTTGAGGCATTGATAGATTATTTATGTTATTTTTGTGGAATTAATTAGCATGTTAATGTGATTAATTAGCATGTTAATGGGAGTTAGACCATATGGCATGAATTAAATTGTATTAAGGTGATAGATAGCATGAGGGGCAAGATTGGAAGACCACTTAAGCATTTAATTTCTAAGGCTTTTCATTAAGGGTAATATGGACTTTTTATCATTAATGAAGGTATAAAAGAGAGGAAATAAGAGTTGTCTTTCATTTTGGAAGAGAGGGAACGAAATTTAAGAGGGAGGAGGAGAGAGAAGCATGAAAATGGAGAAGGAAGGAGAAAGAAGAAGAAGATGCTAGGGTTCCACTTTTCCAAGCCTTCAAGGGTGATTTTTCAAGTTGCTCAAGAAGGAAAAAGGTGGAAGATGATGAGAGCTTCCATTAGAGTCAAGAAAATCCCTTGTTGGGTGAAGATTCAAGGTAAGTGACATTTTAATGTTTTGTATTTTTGGAGTATTTTGGTTCAAATAGCTTAGGAAATGGATGGGTTTAGAGATTCTAAGATCAATTTCATGCTTTGTGTTCTTAGGGTTTCTCAATTTTAGAATCACTATTTTGATTTGGGGATTTTTGTGGTTATTGATTCAAGGACTTCAAGAGAGAGAGGCAAGAGAAATCAAGAACAAAGGGAAGCATGTTGAACAAGAATAAACAAGGATTTAAAGTGGGTTCATGTTTATAGTTAATTGATGAGCCATTGATGTTTTGTCAAAATCAAGAAAGTAAAGTGATTTCAATTATTTCATAAATGTTTCCTTTATTGCTTTTGATTGATTTGTGAAATTGGCTACATGTGTGGTGTATGAATTTTGATGTTGAATTGTGAATTAGTATGCCAATGCTATTGATGAATTTAAATGGCTACATGAAAGTGTTTTAAAAAATGGCATGATCATGAAAAACAAGGTTTTCAAAATTTTTCCATTTGGGCAATCATTTTTGCAAGTCATGATTACATGCTATGTGGGTTTTGGTAGTCCATCTAAGAACCGTCACGTGCACGTTGACCTAAGATTAGGCTTCTCCCGCCTACCCGCTAGTGGCACGGAGCTCCTTCAAGGACTCCCCAAGTTTACTACTACACAAGGCCATTATATGGAATTGTGTAGTTCGTCATATTTATGGACTTACCTAAACCATTATGATGTGCTTATGTGTATGATTTGTGAACAAGTTGATGCATTCATGTTTTGTGGTTTATAAATTTGACTACATGATGAGAATTTGATAAACAAGCATTTTATGGATTTCAACAAGAATTTTCTATAACAGTAAACTTTTGAATCGTTTTGCTTGTTATTTGTTATAAGCATGTTACCCACGAGCTTTCGAGCTTACCCCCTCTCTTTCCCCTATCCAGGTGATGAGCAAGAAATAGAGTGAAAGAAAGTCAAGACATTACTTCAGATTTGCATGTTTTGTTGTGTTTTGGAATAATTGATGTAAAACAAGGCTTCAAATGTATTTTGAGAATTATTGGGTTTTGCATGCTTTGTATAGTGGATTTTGATATTAATGATGTATTGTGGCATGAGTTTCCAATGAAGTTTGTAAAACTCTTATTTATGATGCTAATGAAATATGGAATTGTGTATGGTTTTGAAATATGAATTTGTGTATGGCTGATTGTTAAATTGGAATGTGAAGTTGGATATGGATCAAGGTTGGAGTTAAAATGTGAAATAATTAAGGATGAGATTACATTGGAATTGTATAATTGAAGAAGTAATCCATTTGAGTTGATGAACATTGAATATGAATTTGCTATATATATATAAGTAAGATACTATGGACAAGAAAGATAAGAATGTTATGAATGATGAGAGGTTGTTGAATATGAACAGTCAAATGAATTGAAGTTGAGGGTTTGATGAATTTTGAGCATGAATTATTGTTATATTTATATATATAAGTGAGGCCCTATGGAAAAGAGAATAGGAGTTATGAATGTATAAGAATGATGTTGCATGAGAGGAAGTGAAATTAAGAAAATTCTCAAGTTTTCCATAAGGGTAAATTTTGTGAACTGATTCAAGGGAAATTCTAGAATAATTGAGATAGAACTGGCCAAAATTGTCTTCTTTGAAGTTGTAGATGATCATTTTAGCTTTCTGATGCTATAAAGTTTATAATTTTTGGACATCGAAATGT
Organism: Erythroxylum ulei; assembly: GCA_027564395.1. Lineage (NCBI taxonomy): Eukaryota > Viridiplantae > Streptophyta > Magnoliopsida > Malpighiales > Erythroxylaceae > Erythroxylum > Erythroxylum ulei. Next base: position 15,555,148 of record JANITX010000008.1, read on the forward strand.
AGAGATATGATTCTTATAAGTTATGATGTTGCATAAGATTTGTGTATGATGACAACTATGGTAAATGATAGGAAATTGTGGTTTTGATGAACCAAATGAGTCGAGAATTGAGAATGTTGTGAGATAAATTTGGTGTTTGAGTTGTTATGAAGTGAATTTGCACTACAAGAGTTGAATTTGGGAAGATTATGAGTGAATATGGTGTTAGGATGGATGTTGGAAGCTTTGGAGAGGCATTGGAGGACTTTAGGGAACCCCAATGTCCGTTTCTGTTAAACGGACCTTCTCGGGTGTAAAAACACCCCTTGGACAGTCTATGTCCATTTAACGGACATGGATGTCCGTTAAACGGACCTTCTCGGGTTATTTTGGACTCTTAAACCCGATGTATGTTCGTTAAATGGACATGGATGTCCATTTAACGGACATCCACTGGACAACTTAAGGAAATTGTGATTTTTTTGATCCTCTTATAGGCAAAATCGAACCTTGTGGTCTTCATGAAAGTTTTAGATCTAGAAGTCTACTTTCAAATGGTCCAAAAAAGAAATCAATCTAAGATTTGTGGTGAAAGTGATGACAATTGCACTAAGACATGTTACCGCATGATTGAGGTTATGAACATGTTAGATTCTTTCGGACATAACTCTCTCGTCCGACCTCCAAATGAAGTGATTCTTAAAGAAATGGATTCCTAAGACATATATCTATCTCTCCATGAAAATTGGTATCTTTTGGAGTTCATTTGAAAAAGTTTTATGGTAAGAAATTGAGGGGTCAATTGAGAGCATGATTAGGGTTTGAACATGCTTAGGATTTTTAAGCATATCTTGATCTATAGAACTCCGGTTAAGATGGTTCTTAATTCAAAACAAATTAGAGACTTGGAGCTACAATTTCTTTGAAGATATCAAGTTGAAATTCTGGTTTGAAGATTTCCAAATTTTGTTCACAAATAGGAGAAATGAGTTTGAGTATGGTGACTGATTTGTATGGGCACACCATTGAACAAATTGTAAGTAAATTTTTGAGATGTTCTGAGAATGAAGATGAACGACTGATGGCTAATGAGGGTTAAATGAAATAACCCTACAAGGATAATACACACACGTTTCATGTTTTCGCAAGAGTTAGATTCCGGAAATAAGCGGGATCCAACATCAATGGTATCAGAGCAAGAGGTTGGGTTCCGAAATCGGTGCCCAACAATCAAAGTAAAGGGTTCTTTATCTTTGATCTACATACTTCTTCATTAGCTTGGAAGTTCTGTGAAGACTATCCCTTGATTCATCCATCAATTCATATTTTTCCTTTGCAAATTTATAAGTAACCAGACACTTTCCTCCTAACATTTTTTGAGTTATCTTGAGAGGGATTAGAGATTGTTTTCATAAAACAATTTTAGAGGGAATTTTGTTTGTTGCTAAGGATCTATGCAAGTTATAACAAAATTGTGCAGTATCAACCAAACTTATCCAATTTTGTTAACCTGCACTTACATAATGTCCTAAGTAGTCCTCTAACAAACTATTTGTCCTTTTCATTTTGTCTTCTATTTGTTGGTTATTTGTAGCTAAGAACTTTAATTAACGTCCCATCATATTAAAGAGAGACATCTAAAATTAACTAGTAAATTAAGCATCTCAGTCACTTACAATGTCTACTGGAACTCTAAAGTACTTCACTGCATTTTTTTAGAAAAATTCTATAACAACATTTGAGAGACACAAAGATGAAGTTGGCATAAAGACTACATAGTTGGAGAACCTATCAACCACCACCACAATTGAAGTCATGTCATCCATCTTTGGAAACCCGCTAATAAAGTCCATCGAAATTGACATATATATTTGCCAAGGATAGGTAAGGGTTGCAACAAACTTGGCTCCTTCTTCCTTTCAAGTTTATCCAATTGACAAACAAGGCAAGTTTAATATATATCTTAATTTCGTTCTCCATCTTTTATTAATAATAAATTTAAAAAAGAAGCAAAAACATTTGTTGTATGCCGAGGTGACCAGATCATTATGAATCATACATCTCCTCCATCAAATATTTTCACAAGGCACCAAAACTTAGTAGATATAACTGGCTTTTCTTTGTCATTAGCAACCTATCATCATTAGGACAAATTTGTTGTACAACACTATCCTTCACTTGCTTCATGATTCAGCTATAGGTGTTGTCAAGGGGAGATGCTAGTTTGATTTGCTCCAATTGATCTGATTTAGAACAAGGTTATAAAGACTTCTTTCTAACTTAATACGTCTCATTATTGTATCTGCCCAGTATCTACTCCCATAAAAAGTCATATTTGGGAAGAAACTCTTTTCATCAACTTGCCTTGCAGATAATTTCTTTTGAGTCTCGAAAATTGTAATAGCTACATTATGCGTATGAAAAACAAACCTGGTTCCCAATAAGTACATCTGTCAAGCTTCAAGGTAATGTACCATTACTAACATCTCCTTCTCTTGTGTCGAGTATCTTGTTACAAGCTAGAAAGGAGGTGGGTCAAGTGCAAACCTATCGAATTGGTTATTGTTTGGGCGAATTCAATGGCTTTATATGAATTAGCAATTTTTGACCCCCTTCAACTATAACATCCCGTTACCCATATTAAGGCTAGAATAGTAACTTATGAGAAATTTATGTGGAATTAGGAAAAAGCACATCATGCATAAGTTAATTGTGACATACACATTTATTTTGCAC
>JANITX010000008.1:15678276-15698883 GCA_027564395.1 Erythroxylum ulei
GACAATTGCCAACATAGTGTCCAATCCTAAAAACTCTGAAAGAAGCCTGCAATACATCCATCAAAAGGAAAAGAAGATCAAACATGGGTCAAATTGTTGTAATTAAAAATCACATTGCTCCTTGTTAATGTGGGCTACAAAAAAGGAATGCTGCTGCATTTCAAATACCTTGTGTGGTTAAAACAACTAAAACATAATGAGGCCAACTAGAGTATGAATTTTCATATGATTTAGAGTGACACTAGCAACTTCTGAGCCAATATGAAAGGTACAAATCTCGGAAATTTTAAATGTAGATTTGAATCATTAGCATCTATACTGAGGTTGTAAAATACTGGAAATCCAGTATTTGGAAAAAAATTAGTAATTTATATTACAAAAATTGCAACTAACCTACTAAGGTTGTCATCTTCTACATTGGCAAGTGTAGCAACAATCCCAACAACATCGTTGATTAATGTAAGATGGGAGGCCTGTTTTCCATGTTTCACATTAAGCTGGTACAAAATACCTGCAGCAGAGTTTTCACACTGTAGAATCTGCTTGGTTGTTTCCTCACTCCAATTGGAAGAATCATTATTTTTCCAAGTATTAGGAGGGGCTGAAGAATGATACTTCCCGAGAATAGCTGATAAAATATTCAACAACCATTAGTATCGTGAACGTTGGAAAAGTATAATGATATAAATTTAAGTTAATTCATTTCAGCATTTAAGAAAAGAGTTTACATAACAAAGCATCTATAAATTACGAAAACCTTGCGTATCAAGAATGGAATCTTCTAACTTGATTTTCTGGATTTTCAGCACTTTTATATTCTCCTCATGCTGCTTGATTTTCATTCCCAACATTTGTAGATCATCTTGAAGTTTCTGCACAGTTGGGCTTTTTTAAGACTTCATGTATAACTATCTGCTATCAAGTTCTGAGAAAATTTTTTTAAAACACACATAAAATGTGCATCTATCTATTTCAGTTACGATGAGCCTTGAAAAGAAGCACTCCATATATCAGGTATGGATGGCCACTGTGAGAGTAACTACTGATGGACAATATTGGCATCTTTTTCACAGCACTAACATCTTGACAGGTAAATCGATACTAATAATGGGTGGGACAAGTGCATAAAAAAGCATTGGTTTCCATTGCAGGACCTGAGAACTGTAAATAATGGACTGCGCTTGAGACAATGCCCCATTTTGAGCTTCATCATGAGGAACTATACTGGTTTCCATTTTATCAACTTGCAGCAATGCTGATGAATCCCAGATGGATGGCTGCAATTCAACAAAACCCATTTATTTCTCACAAAACTGCAGGAAAGCATAGGACATAGAGAAAGAACCAGTTGGAAACTTAAGTTCATCACTTTCTCCATAGTGCTAAACTAGTAGGTAAGTTACTATAGAGTCTTAATACAAATGAATCACAATGCTAAGCACGGTTGCAAGCATAACTTTCAAATAGTTTCTATACAAAAATCTACCACAATAATAGTTAAGAGAAGGAAAGGACAGAAAATCCTGTAAATTCAAAGCTTCCAGTCCTAAATAGATAGTGACCCTCAAAATTTTCTCATCCATTAATAATTACTCAGCATCTTTTTGTGAATTGAATCCGCTGTCTTTCAAAATATGGAAAAGCTTTCCAGGCTAGAAGTCACCTGACATTATCAATCTTTTAGACTAGATAATCATATTCACAGTTCCATAGGAACGAAGCTTTTTACAAACTTATATTTTGTAGAATTCCTCTAATAGTTGCTAGTAAGGTGAAGGTTAAATTGGCATTTTGCAAGGTTTTCTAGCACTCACATCCAATTCATAGAATAACAAGAAGTTATCTAAAAGACACCGAATTAGATCACCGTTCCTGGATAATTCCGTCATTCTTAGAGACATAAAGAAACTGAACATAAATGGTACTCTTCACATCCTTAACCCATGCTGGGAATGCATCCCAGAAATCATATTCCAAAACAAATTATCCGACATACAACACGGAAAGACTTTCAGAACACTGATTTGGAGCCCGACCCATAAGAGCAAAGAAGAGGAAAAAAATCACAACTACCTGGAAACAGATCCCCACATACACAAGTCAAAAGTAAAAATGGCAAGAAAGATTCCACTTTTATGTTCTACCAACAGACTGCTAAAACCATATTGACTAAAAAACATAATCACGGATAGATTACAGAGAAAACCCAAGTTCAAATACAAACTTCACTGATCAACCTCAAAAGGAAGGGGAAAAAAACTCAGATAGAGAGATTAACGCAAAGCAAAGTAACATGCATACATCATAAACGTGTTAATCAAAAAGTCATACCATAGATTTCAGAGTTTTCAATAAAAATTTTTTGGTTGAAATTATAATAAAAATTAAAAACAAAAACTTTTGCAATTGATCTTTATTCTTTTTATAATACTAGATATTAATATTAAATTTTAGTTTAATTAATTTCTTAATATATCAAAAGATCATATCTCATGCCCTTATATGCTAAGGTACGTATCATAACCTTTCTAGACATAAATAGGCATATTTATTTTATAAATGAAATTATATTTTTGCTTAGTTTCTCCTTATCACCTCATATCGTCCTTTTTAGAGTATTGATGATTTGAAAAATGAATGTTTGGAAGAAATCGATCAAGATAAGGAAATAACAGAAATTCTCATTTATTAAAGATTTTCACTTGTTAGAAAAGTGTAATATACGTATTGAAAATAATTAATTTATTGCTAAATTAAAAAAATTGAAAAGAGAAAAGAGAAGAAATATTGTTATGCTTTTTAATGATGCATTTTAGTTTTAACCGAAAATGTATGGTATAGTTGGAATGGCTCCCTAGTCTTACTAAAAAGTTCACTAATGGATCAGCATACCTTATTTTGAGACCTCCTTTACAGGAAGTTTTTTGATACAAGCTTGTGTGGTTTAAAAATAGTAGGCTCAAGTGTTCCTTTATCTGATAGCTAGCTGTTCTTCAGAAGTTACATACCTGAGACAAACTGCTCTACCTACAAAACCCTAACTTCTATTCCTTGTGTTGCTAAGATAATGAAACAATTGACCACTTGTTTTTCGAGGGTCAATTTTCTAAATCTGTTTTGTCTCAACCATTTTCATCTACATCTTCCTATTCAACAAAACATCAATTCCATTATCACTTGGTTTAATACTACCCCAACTATCAGAACCTCAGCTCTTCCTACTCTCCCTATCCTTCTTTCCACCACAGTCTACAATATTTGGACTGAACGGAACAATAGAACCTTTAAAGATGAAGCTAGGGATGTTGGGAGTGTGATCTCCAGCATAATCTTCCAAGCTATGGAAACTCTCTGCTCCACCCTAGTGAGGAGGTAATTGGTGAGGTTTCTTTCTCTAACTTTTTTATGCAGGTACATAGATCAGGAAAGCCAACTGGTGATGCATCCTCTTCAGTACTGCAGTCAGGAAGGGTTATTCCAGGAGTGACAAATGGATGTCCAATTTTATAGCATAAATGAAGACAGGTTCAGGAACCAGTCTTGTTTCCATTAAGCAAAACATGGAGATGGCAAGTTAAGGACTTTCCCGAAACAGATAAGAGGATTTCCAGGAAGAAGCTCACAAGCTTTTTCAGTAGCAGAATCTTCTCCTACATTTGATTTGGATTGTTATTAATTGTTGGTTGATTAATAGTGTTGTATATTGACTCTAGGTGGCTTGTGTTTCTGGTTAGTTGAGCTAGCTCTATAAGGTATCTTTGGTAGGAAGGTTGTTGTTGTCTCAGTTTTTTGTGTTTGTTAAAGGGACAGATGTAGCTTTGTCATGTCTTACTTTATGTTTCCTTTTGGTGGGTAAGAGATTACTGCTCAAGTAGTCTCCAGTAATGTACATAACATTTCATATTTGTATAAAATCTTCTGATTTATTAAAAAAAAAACGTTGGCAAGTATGAGTGAATTCTACGAAGACTATAATACTTACCATCTTTCTATTATCTAGTTTAACAAACTATAATATTTATGATAATCAAATTAAGAATTAAAACAATAAACTAAAATAAATCAACACAATTGACAAACTAGAACAAAAATTAAACTGAAAAACAATAAAAAAAGATAGTGTTACCAAGAATTCGAATTCCCTTTTGGACTTCTTATGAAATTAAGATTTCATTAATCAATTTGTAGAAATTCCTGAATTATGCAAATGCCTTTCTCAATATTATTAACATCTAATCCTAGGTTAGATTAATTTAAATCTCCTTCTAAAGTAAATCCCATAGAATTGTATCAATCGATTTATAAATTTTACTATTAGGTTTGACCATAATTGAGAAGATTTATATCTACCTATCTTTAAGTTTGCATGCAACTTTTTGCAATTATGCTAGATCTATTAATTTGAAGGATTTTTATATCTCAATTGCATGAAATCACACATGAATCAACTTGCTAGCAATATTAACTCAAGAATAATTAAGAACACATAATTAAATCTCTATAAAACTAAAGAATGAATTAAATTAAAATAAAATTACTACAAGGCCTATCCTGGGGTTCTTCTAATCCTAGTACTAATAAAGGTGTAGATCCTAATCATAGAAGACATAACATCAAAACTAAAGGAAAAATAAAAACTAAAATAAACATGTTGAAATCCTTTTTAATCTTCAAGAAATCTTTAGATTGATGGAAGTCCACTTTGAATGTGTTTCCTTGTTCTTTATGCTCTTTATTTTCCTAAGTTATCAATTTGTGCTTCTTGAGCCTCTCCTTTCCTTTTCCTCTTAATTTTGCCTTTTATAGTTCAAAAATTAGTGTTCTGGATGGTACTCGATCACCAACATGGGCATGTGTGATGGTTGTGTTGATTAGAAATCATACAACTCTCGAATTGAAAATGGATAGGATTCAAAATGTAAACACGGATATGGACACAAGCGTGTCCACATGACATGAGCATATATATAGAATTTGTGTAACTCCCTAAGATTGTGTTAGCAATTATTTTGCATATAGCATGCCAACATGGGCATGTTGCATTAACACGAGTTGTCCATTAACCATGTTGATTTTCATCATTTTTATAACTTAGTCAAAACAACTCGAAATTTCCCAAACTTGTTCCAATTTGTTCTTTTTGCTCCAAATCAGTGAATTACAACCTAAAAGCACAATATAAACAAAATATATATCAAAAATAATAAAAATACTCAAATAAACAAGCAAAATGCACTAAAAGTAAACCTAAAATGTGAACAATTAAGCACTTCCCCATACTTAAGCATTTACTTGTAATCTAACAAATGAATTTCATTATTCTTAACTTAGTAAGAAATATCTGTCTAAAAAAATTAAACAAATCGAAGATATATATCAAGATTCTCTATTGTTCATCTAATTTGCAAAGTTCATAAATTGAACATATATAAGAAAAATGCTAAAATCCTTAACAAAAATTTCACATCCCCTTAATAAAAACAAAACACTAAATTTAAACAATATAAGGGCTAAAAGCTTGTTTGAAAAGTCACTTGACCTTTTAATGTGAGAGTAAACACCTGTGATAAATATCCCCAGCTACTCAACTTGGTCACTATCTCAAATGGTTATGAGCACTGCTCTTTAAGACAACCAAATGGAGAGCCAGTAGAACCTACAACATTCCTTGTAATCTAATTCCTGTCAACAATCACAATCAACATTTCCTATACAACCTTCCTGCCAAGCATCCTTAGCAAGCTATCTAATCTATACAGAAACACAATTTTACCAACAATACTTCCAACTGCAATTCACAGTCAAGTCAATGTATATACAAATTATACACAAAGTATTATAATGCAAATCTAGTATTTGTTCTCAAAATTAGTGAACTAAATTGAAATCAAGTTAATCATCAAAACTTATGACTATTTGCCTAAACAAATCAAATTATAATCATAACCAAACTCATAATGAATCATCTTGATCAACATCCTCTTTAAAAAATTTCCAAATTATTCATTATTAAGCTAATTATAACAAAATTTGTATGTTTAACTACTAAGCCCCTCTCTCATGCTTAAGTTATACATAGTCCTCAATGTACAAAATATGTAAAAAACAATGAAAAATAATGGTAGGAGGTAAAGAGAACTAGTATTCCCCCAAATAGTGAAAGAATTTTTGCCCTGTCCAATATTGTTAACATCCATCTAATGCTAGTGAAATCTTCTATACTCTAATGCAAGGGGTAATGTTACCAGCATGTGAAACTGACAGCGTGTGTCGAGTGCATTGCAAAATTTACCTAACTTTGTAAATTAAAAAATTGTAGCTGTGGTAAGTCAGGATCGTATCCACAGGGAAAATTCGATTAATTCTCGTAATGAAAATAATCAATGCAAAGGAAATAAAAGGGGGTTTTGAGATGATGCAATCGAGAAAATAATGAAATTTAAACTAATGCAAGCAATTTATCAAAAACAGTTAAAGATGATGAGAGTGATGAATATGTGTAAAACCCGATTCTAGGATCAATCTTGACCTGCACATGATTAAACACATTTCATTGTTATAATGTTTTCACATCTCTTAGGACTATTGATCGTAAACTAACAACAAGCTTTGTTAATCCTGATTTTCCCTTAGATCGTGTTTAATCAAGATAAGCTCTTTAATTAAACCTAGCTACTGCACAACCTAGAACATGCTCTCTAGATTTAATTGAGCAGTCACATTACGAAATGGAAAAAAGATCAATAAAAGCAATAACCACATACACTAGAGTCATTTAACCTAAGTTAGGTTATCCCTAATAATTTGAAACTATTAGTTGCCACAAAGGAATCTCAATATAACAATTACGAATTGTATTAACGATTTTAGCAGTGGGTTCATACATAAATAGCCTACAATAATGAGAATAATGATAGTTCATACATGAAAACCCAAATCTATAAACATAAGATAACCTAAACAATCCATGAAGAGAGATTCAACATTAAATAATGAAAGGATGTGCTTAACTGTTACTCGGTTGTCAATTTCACCTTTAAACTAGTGTTGAGAAGTTTAGCCCTCCATCTTCTCCATAGATCTACAAGATTAACTCTTTGTAATCTCTTTTGTTCCCAAAACCAAGAAAATGAAGCCTAAAAATGTCTCTGCCATCAACATAATGTATTTATAGCGAAAACTAGGAGGTAAGCTGGCAAAAAGTCACGGGCATCACTTTTAGTGTCATGGTTGTGACTAGCCTCCATAGGAGGCTCACAGCCATCAGCCATGGTGCTATGTCACACTTATGACAAATTTTTCATGGGTGTGACATAGATCTCATGGCCATGGCTAATTTGTCATGGCCATGAGACACATTCAATGGCCATGACCTTGCATGTCTTCATTTTTTATGGTATTTGTTTGTCTCTTCATTCTAATCCTTTTACTTCTTGCTCCATGAAGCCAATTGTGCCTGAATCTTAAGAAGATGAGACACATTTCATGGCCATGACCTTGCATGTCTTCATTTTTTATGGTATTTGTTTGTCTCTTCATTCTAATCCTTCTACTTCTTGCTCCATGAAGCCAATTGTGCCTGAATCTTAAGAAGACGGCTCATTAAGTATGTTTTGGGCTCACTTTAGCTATCATGCTTCCAAATCGTACCTAAAATTAAATATGAACTAAAGTGAGTGTCTTAAGCATTTCAAATCATGGATTAAATGAATTAACAATTAAACATATATCAAGTTCCCCCACACTTAGTTTTTCACCTTCCTCGAGCAAATCATCAAAATCAAAGTCACAAATCAAAAACACTTACTCATTTTCCATGTTTCCTAAGAATAGTCAATCATCAGCAAAGATGAATAACTTTCAAAAACCATAGCTAGAACTCAACATTCAACGCTTCTACTCATGATCAATCAATATTCATCACCCTTAAAAACTGAACAATCTAGAGGTTAAGTTGGACAAAATGTGTTTAAATAAGATAGATACATAAGTACACTCAAACACCATTCATGATCATGGCATTCCACAACTTTGCATATCATTTCATTTCTCCACCACTAAGAGTCATATGCATAATCATGAATTAAAGGACTTTTCTAGGGTTGTAATGTGGGAAAGGGTAAGGTGAGATATATTTTGGGTAATGTAGCATAAAAGTTGTTAAGCTAGTGAAGTAAAAGTAACACTTAATGAAACATCAAGCGCACAAGCTAACATTAATTCAAAACTAGGTACCATTAGTTGTGATGAATGCAATAATTATATTTCACAGCTCAAATTTAGGCTCTCACACCAATTAGAAGGAATCACTCATAAAAATCATTGATAACAATACATTGAAACTATAAGGAGTGATCGTTCCAAAACAACATCTACCTCTTATGCAATATACTCAAATCACCTATTCAATATAACTTTAGGAGGAGAAACCAATAATTAACAACTTTTCAAAACAAATGTGATTCCTCTTTGATACTTTTATTCAAAAAAATTTCTTTTTCTTTAATAAAAATTGAAAGAAGCTACTTCAACATGGTAATTTCGTTGATAAAATGTAAAATGACATCCCAACAATAATAACCATCCCACAAATATGCACACCCCCATATTATACTTTTGTACATCCACAATCATCAACAATTAACAAATGCTCCAATAGCTTTAAGGCTTGGGTATGACATTTGGTTCAGTTTAAAGCATGTAATATGGTTAATACAAAAGAAAAGGAAAATAAAGCTCAAGGGAGCTTATCAAAAGGAAAATCATATAAATAAGTAAGATATTTAGTTTATGCAGTTTATGAAACAAGAATGCCTATATCATTTCCATATTTACGCATGTAATAAAAATGTGGTCTTGAATAGAAAATCAAAGCAAAGTCAGGATGTACATGTCGTAAAGGTCACATATAAACAAAATACAGTGAGACTGATATGGATGTGTCAATCTATAAAGGCTCAAAATTTCACTAGCTTGTGTCAACCACTAGTCACTATTCTTTTAAAGATAATACATATTGACTAATCACAAAAGTAAAAGTACATGCTAAGTTGCCATGGATTCTTCTTGTCAATTCACTCTCTAATTATGACTATATAGTCTTAAAAGCAATAAAAAAAAGAGAAAATATTTGTTTGATTGATTGATTTTGAAAATCGCCTAAGAAGCCACATAAGCAACCATTACGCCTGAAAGCATTCATAAAAACTAACATCCCTATCAACACACTTAAAATTTACATTTTCCCTAATGTAACATCAAACGCAAGAAAATGGAGCATTTAACAAAAATAGAAAATGAGAGAATGTAAATAAAAAGAAATCAACTTCCTTTGGGTTGCCTCCTAAGCAGTGCCTTTGTTTATTATCGTTGGCTCAACTCCATGCTGCTCTCATCAAGTGACGTCATTCGTGTCTTCTAGCATCAACACTTCCATATCCTCGGTTTGGAAGCCTTCATAATACGACTTCAGGCAATAACCATTCACTTTGAATATCTTGTCAGTTTTTAAACTTCATATCTCTATTGCACCAAAAGGAAAGACATGAGTAACAACAAACAAACCAATCCAATGGGAACGCAACATACCTGGGAGCAATTTCAACCTGGAGTGATATAAAAAGCACTTTTGGACCCACAAAGAAGCTTTTCCTTGAAATCTTGTCATGAAAAGCCTTCGTTTTCTCCTTATATATCATTGCATTTTGATAGAAGTCATTCCACATCTCCTCTAACTCTTGCAATTGCAACTTCGTATGCAAACCTGCATCATCCAAATTTATGTTGCATCTTTTTATAGCCCAATACGCCTTATGTTGCAATTCCAACAAAATGTGACACGGCTCCCTAAACACCAGTCTATACAGAAACATCCTGATTGGTGTTTTATAAGTCGTCTTGTAAGCCCATAGTGCATCTTCCAACCTCACACTCCAATCCTTTTCTATTAGGTTGAACTATTTTCTCCACGATTGATTTGATTTCTTGATTCGACACTTTAGCCTCTTCGTTGGTTTGGGGATGGTAAAAAGTAAAAACCTTGTGCATGATGTGATATTTCTTATATAGTGTTTCCATCGCCCTGTTGCAAAAATGGGTTCCTTATTGTTGATGATTGCCTTTAGCATCTCGAACCTAGAAAGGATGTTAGCTTTAACAAAATCTGCAACCACTTTGGCATCATTAGTTTTAGTGGCTTTAGTTTCCACCCATTTGGAAACATAATCGACTGCAAGCAATGTATAGTTAAAACCAAAAGACGATGAAAAAGGTCTCATAAAGTCAATACCCTAAACATAAAAAAATTCAAAGAAAAGAATAGGATTATGGCATTTGATCCTTACGGGGCAAGTTACAGGATCGTTGGCACCTGTCACATGACTTGTAGAAGATGTATGCATCCTTGAACAATGAGAGCTAGTAGAAACCACTCTCTAAAACTTTATGGGTCATCCTTTTTACTCCAAAGTGTCCACCATATGCATAAGAATGGTAGAAGGCTAAGATAGATGGTGTTTCAGTTTCAGGCACATACCTCCTTATGACTTGGTCTACACAGTGCCTTCATAAAACGTAGTCCTCCGCTTCATTCTTCAACTTATCCGTATAAGTTGTTGATAAACCAACAGGTAATTTGTTAGTAACTAAGAAATTCATAATGTCTACATACCATGGAGGTGTCAATTTGGCATAAAAGAGATATTCATCTAAAAATGTCTCTCGTAAAAGGATGTCATCTTCTTTTTTGATCAAACGGCTGAGGTGATCGACAATCACATTTTCTGCCCCCTTCTTATCTCTTATCTCCTAGTCGAATTCTTGAAGGAGGAGAATCCATCTGATCAGCCTCAGTTTTGCTTCTTTCTTCGTGAGTAAGTATTGTAAAGCTACATGATTAGAATAAACAATTACTTTATTACCAAGCAAATATAACCAAAATTTTTCTAAAGCAAAAACCACAGATAAAAGTTCTTTTTCGATTGTCGAATAATTTAATTGAGCTAGATTAAGAGTCTTCGAAGCATAATAAATGGCATGCAAAGCTTTGCCTACTCTCTGTCCTAGAATCACCCCCATTGCATAGTCATTTACAACACACATGATCTCGAAAGGGAGGCTCCAATTTGGAGGTGGAATCACTGGTGGGGATGTTAAGAGCTCCTTAAGTATGTTAAAGGCTTCCTTACACTTATCATCGAACTCAAAGGAAACATCTTGTTGTAACAACTTTGACATGTGCTTAATTGATTGTTTTATTATTTCATAACAGTTAGCGATTAATGACATAAAATTGCTTAAGATACTCACTTTAGTTTATATGTGGTTTTAGGCACAATTCCGAAGTGATGGAGCTAAAGTGAGTCGAAAGCATAATATTTGGGTCATTTTTCGAAGAATAATTCTCACATTTTTTGGAGCAAGAAGAAGAAAATTAAAAGACAAGAAGAAGATGAGAAAAATGAAAGCACAAAATGTAAAGAATGTGAGCTGCATGATTATGCATGGAATTTTACATGCAATTGACATTAATTTAATGGCTACGCAATAAGTTAATTAATGGACAATATATAAGGCGTCCATGGAGCTAAGGTGCATCAGGTGGAACATGTATATGGCGGAAATAAATGGACCAAAACACATGCATAGTATGAAGAAAACGCAGCAGCATGAAGAGAAGCGGAAACGATGATGCAGTGGAGCATGAAACGTAGAAGCATGATAGAAGCAAGCAGGAAACACAACACATTGCTGCGAAAACGCAACACATTGTTGCGGAAACGCAATATGCAAACACGTTTCACACCAAAATGATGACGCACAGCTAGGTGGGGGTTTTTTTCTTGATAGAAAATGATAGTATAGAGAAGGGCATGAGGTTTGCAAGGGTTTTTTGCTTGAATAGTAAGGTGGCCATCAAGTTAAATTGTCGCATCATGGAATAATGGAGAGGAACTTGTGAGATAGGAGGTAGTGTAGCAAGATTAGGCACAAACAAAAGGAGATGTGAATAGTGAGGAGAGAACAAAGAGAGGCATGAGAAGAGATCAAAAGAAAAGCTTGTAACAGAGAAGAGAGCTTGGAGACGCAGTGGAGGGGTCTACGGTAGGGTTATTTGAGTGGGGCTGAAGCATTTTCTTTGGAGAGACCCATGGAAGGCTAAGTTCCCGACGTCAATTTGGAGGTAACATCGACGCCAACGAATCGGGTTAAGCATTTCTTTCATTTTTTTGTTGTATTTTCTTTCCTATTGAATTGATTGTGTTATCCTAGGTATATATAGATTTGGGTTGTGTATGGATAATCGGATTTTTTTTATTGTTCAGTTATTTGTGTATGAACTCACTGGGTATTATGAAAGGATGATTTTAATGAGTTCATTAAATCGTTTATTTGCAAACCCATTGCTAGAATTTTGATAAAATTCGTAATTGTTATCTTGAAATTCATGTGTAGCGATTAATGATTCGTAATCATTAGGGATAACACGACCTAGATTAAATGACGCATCGTATGTATTTGTTGCCTTGATTAATCAATTTTCCTAATTCATAATGCTACTGCCTAATTAAATCTAGAGATCGTATCATAGATTATTCGGTGGTTAGGTTTAATTAACAATCTTATCTTGATTAAACAAAACCTAACGAAAAACTCAGGTTAATTATTAACCCACGATTAACAGTTGTTAGGAGAGGTTTGAGAATAACAAATCAATGAAATATGCTTTATTAGGGTGTTGGCTGAGATTGAACTAAAGAACCAAGTCCCTACCAAATTCCCATTTTTATCATCTCTATTTTCTGCACCATTTGGCCTTCCATAACCCCATCACTAATGGAGAATTATGGGAAATTAATGGTTATGAATAACATGCATTAATGGAAGTTATGAGAAGTTAATGACCATGAATAGCATGCATTAATGGAAGTTTGGGAAGTTAATGGCCAAATTGGCAGCCAACACTTGTTGCTAATCCATTCTATGCAACGTTTTCTAATATGATCACATCGCGATACAATCCCGAATCACTCTCTCATATCTTGAATCACCATTCAAGACCAATTTACTCATCCTTTAGATCTCCTATACGTGTGACCCATTAGGTTCTCGATTATGTTGCCATTTAAATTAACACTTAATTCAAGTAAGTTAAGAGTGGTATCTAGCAACATGTCATGAGCCCTAATTGACCAGAAAGTTAGTGGTTTGACTACGAACCCTTCTATACACAATGTTGCCATGCAATTCGTCCTTTCACCATTTATACCTCACTTGGTTTAGAGAGTGTCAACTCCCACTAGACTGACTACGTCACATCTAGTCTAAGTGATATTAGATCTTGTCCTGAGGATCTCATTACTCTATGTATAATTGAAGACTCTCTTCATGACACATATCTTCTCTAGCTAAAGACTCCTAAGTAATGACCTTGACAAGAAGCCATATGTATCATCTCATTCTATCGGGAGTGGTGAATCCTTTATTGACTACTCAATTACCTCCGAATATCTCAAGCTGTACCCAATCACCAACTTATAAGTAACTCCTAAAAGGCACCAATGAATGGAGTCAAAGCATAGGATCAATATCTGAGATATCCTTGAACACCTCAAGTTAAAGGCTACTTGCACCATTAATATGATGAGACTATCATTGACACTGGAATAGAAAATCTATATGACTGTCTCGTAGTAGGTCAATCCAATGTACTTACTACCCTTAGTAAGCATCCACATGTTAACTCTAAACATCTCATGTCTACCACTTATAAGATGTATTGCTTGATCTAATCAAGGATTATAGCATGTGCTAGTCTATCTAGATTAATGATATCCCATCTCATTAATCCTATGACTAGGAAAAGTTTAGATACTAACATAATTACATATGATAGGAATCTCATTATCATGATCTTATCATGATTTCCTCCATGCTATGTTTTGTATCAAGGACTTCATTAAATCAATGTAAGATCAACATCAAATCCATAAATATATGGACATCGAAATAATGAAAAATGTCTTTATTAATCCTAAAATGATTTTTACAATAAGTGTTAAAGGTGATTGCCTTTAGAGTACTTCTCTAACAAACTCCCATTTGCATTAAAGTCAATTGCCTTGATATCTAATACCATAGGCATGTACATGTGGCACAAAACTCTTTTGAAAAATAGGCTTACTTAAAGATCAGCTATATTATGATCAGTGGGAACTCTCTTTATTTTGACATCATTTCTACCAATGATTTCTCTAATCAAATGGTAGCACCTAAGTACATGTTTGGACTTGTGATGAGACCTCGGTTCCTTTACTTGCGCTATAGCCCCGTTGTTGTAACAATACAATTGCACTGGGTCAGCGATGCTCGGAACCACACTAAGTTCCATGATGAACTTCTTGATCCAAATCACTTCTTTTGCCGCTTCTAAAGTCGCAATGTACTCCGCCTCTATAGTCGAATCTGTAGTTGTCTCTTATTTGGAACTTTTCCAACTAACTGAACCACCATTCAATGTGAATACATATTCGAACTGGGATCTGGAGTCATCCCTATTGGATTGGAAATTAGCATCAGTATACCTGCTTACCACAAGATCACTTTCTCCATATACCAAGAATACATTCTTAGTTCTTCTTAATTACTTAAGGATATTCTTAATAGCCACCCAATAACCCTCACCAATGTCTGACTAGTATTTGATCGTAACACTTAGAGCATATGATACATAAGGTCTAGTACATAACATAGCATACATGATTGATCCTATAGCCAATGCATAAGGAATCAAACTCATGCGAGTCGTCTCATCTTATGTCTTTGGACACATAGATTTAGAGAGTGTAATCCCATGTACTATAGGAAGATAACTTCTCTTGGACTGCTCCATGCTAAACCTCTTTAACATCTTGTCTATGTATGTAGACTGAGAAAGACCAAGCACCTCTTAGATCTATCTCTATATATCCTTATCCTTAAAATGTAAGTTACTTCTCCAAGGTCTTTTATAGAGAAGTTCTTAGCTAGCCAAATTTTGACTAATTACAAAGCTAAGACATCGTTTCCTATTAGCAATATGTCATCCATATAAAGTACAAGAAACACAATTGCAGTCCCACTAACTTTCTTATACACACATGGGTCATCCAGATTTTGTGAGAAACCAAACTATTTAATTGTCTCATCAAATCGGATATTCCTACTCCTGGATGCTTACTTAAATCCATAAATAGATTTCTGAAGCTTGCATACCTGTTCTCTATTCATAGATATGAAACTATTTGGTTGTGTCATTTATACATCTTTGGTTACGTTTCCATTAAGGAAAGTCGTCTTCACATCCATTTGCCATACCTCATAATCATAATGAGTGGCAATGGTTAAGAGTATCCTAATGGATTTAAGCATAGCTACTGGACTAAACATTTCGTCATAGTCAACACCTTGCCTTTGACGATAACCTTTAGCTACAAGCCTAACTTTATGGGCAACTACATTACCTTCCATGTCAGTTTTCTTCTTGAAAAACCCATTTGCACCCTATGGTTGTTATCCCTTCGGGTAGCTTAACCAAAGTCCATACTTGGTTTTCATACATGGAATCTATTTCAGATTTCATAGCTTGAAGCCATTTGTCATATTCTGAACTCTTCAGAATCTCTTCATAGGTAGTAGGCTCATCATCATCTATAAGTAGTACATCGTTAAGTTCACTTATGAGAAATCTGTATCCCTCGGGAACATGACGTATCCTACCTGACCTACGAACTTCTTGTATGTCAGAAGGTTGAACTATTGTTTCACCTTGATGAACAATAGTCTCGGGTCCAAGCAATTGATCTGTGTCTGTTGAACCATCTTGAATTTCCACAAGTTTAATTTTGCTCTCACTGTCTTCTCTTAGAAGAAACTCTTTCTCTAAAAAGACAACATATTTTAAAACAAACACCTTTTGTTCCAAAACATGGTAGAACTGATATCCTATAGTTTCCTTAAGATATCCTACAAACAGACACTTGTCAAATTTAGCTTCAAGCTTATGGGACTGAATTTGCGTCACATAAGCAGGACAAACCCAAACTTTCATATGAGAAAGATAGGGTTTCTTATTAGTCCATATCTCATATGGAGCAACATCAACTGACTTGGATGGGACTCTATTTAATACATAAATAGAAGTTTCGAAGGGGTATGTGCATACCCCTAAAAGGATTTTGGTAAATCTGCTAAATCCATCACAGACCTCACCATGTCTAATAAGGTTTGGTTTTTCCTCTCAACCACATCATTGTGTTGTGTCGTGTAAGGTGAAGTCCACTGGGACAATATTTTATTATCCCTGAGACAATCCAAAAACTCTTGGCTTAAGTATTCACTACCTTGATTCGAAGTGATTTAAGTTTCTTAACTTCATTTCTGAATTCTTTGAACCTTTCAAAAGCTTCAGACTTGTATCTCATAAGATACACATACTCATATCGAGAATGATCTTCGATAAAGGTAATGAAGTATACGAAACCACCTTTGGCATGTATGGACAGGACCACATACATCAGTATGTATTAGGTCTAAAAGTCCACTAGCTCGTTTACCCTTTCTTTTAAAGGGTAACTTAATCATCTTGCCTAATAAGCAAGATTCACATGTGTCATATTATTCATAATCAAATAACCCTAAACTACCACACTTGTGTAGTTTAGACATGTATCTCTCACTTATATTGTTAAGGCAACAATGCCATAAGTAAGACGATTTCACATTATCTCATTTAAGACGATTTCACATTATCTCGTTTTATTCTTTTTGATATTATTGATATTTAGAACCAGATTAGACATAACTAATATGTATATACCATTGCACAATGTACCCAAATCATATAACATTCGATTCAAATAAATTGACCAACCATTGTTACTAAAATTTAAATAGAATCTAGATTTATTAAGACTAGAAACGGACATTACATTTTTAGTCAAAGTAGGTACATAAAAACAATTTTCTAATTCTAATACAAGTCCACTAGGGAGTGTCAATACATATGTGCCTACAGCTAATGCAACAACTCTTGCTCTATTTCTCACTTGCAGGTTTGACTCACCCTTGTTGAGTTGTCTACTGTTCCTAAGGTCCTGCATGTCAGTACAAAGTGTGAGCCATAAATGATATCTAATACCCATATGTTGTTATCAGAAATAGTATGAATACCAATAACATAAATACCTGAAGTAGATGGGGGCATCAGATGCCTTCTTCTGCTTCAGGGACTCCAGATAGGCCTTGCAGTTTCTCTTCCAATGGTCATCCTTACCACAGTGGAAGCAAGTTCCCTTCAAGGTAGTCTTCTTTGCTTTTTTGACACCTCCCTTGGGCCCTGCGGTCTTTTTCTTCTTTTGGCTCTTTTTCTTCGAACCAAAAGAGTTCACCAGCGTCACAACCTTGTCCTTGTTAATAGATGACTTAACTGCCTTGAGCATGTTGACCAGCTAGGTAATTGTGCTGGATGTATTGTTCATTTGATAGTTAAGCACAAATTGTGAGTAACTATCAGTTGAACCCATCAGAATTAAGTTAATACTTAATTCATGATCTAAAAAAAACAAGGGGGCCAATCGCTCGATGTAGCCATTCATCTTCAGTGCGTACTGCATTGGAGATGTCCCTTCAACCATCTTGGAATGGAAGAAGAGCAATTGCGAAGTCTTGAACCTTTCAAACCTTGCTTGCTCATCAAAGAGCTCCCTAAGATAATAGACTATGGTATAAGCATCTATAGCCTAGTGCTGCTTTTGTAGTTCTGGTGACATAGTGGCTAGCATAATATAACTAGTCATCTTGCTATCTGCGAGCTGCTTCCTATATGCCCTCCGATCATCATCAGAGGCATCATTAACAGGGCGATCGGGAAGTGGTTCTTCCAAGACATAACCAAGCTTTTCGAACTATTCTCAAGTTCCTGAGCCAGTCAAGGAAGTTTGGTCCAGTCAACGTGTTAGCTTCCATTAATGATCTTAGATTCACACTAGTACTCATGGTGTTGACTCAAGCAATAGCAACCTATCGCCAAAGAGAGAAAAATTAGAATGTTCTTAAATGCATGTCTATAAGGACTTTAATAACACACATTATAGCTCCCACTATTTTCACAAATTCATATCCCTCAAAATAAATCCGAGAGAACTCGTAGAGAAATTCTCCTAGTGGGTCGATATCCAATATTCCTAAGAATGATGTTGGGTTTGCCCAACAAGCCACCTTAGTTCAACTGGTAGGTATCGATCATACCTATTGCATCTCTAATGTAACTATCGAATCTAGTGCTATCAACTGTTGATGTGTGCACATTCATTGGGCTATCAACTTTTGACATGTGTACATCTAATGTACACTACCCAACTTCGTCTCTGCCTACATTGATCTTGGGTTTACCCAATAAACCAACGATTCTAGTTAAAACCGACCTATTAATCCGAAAATCTTATTTCTATGGTTAGAACATATCCGTGTAAAGTGGGCTTGGGTTTGCCCAATAACCCTAACTATAAAAGGACTCTGGTTCTCGCCATATTAAAGGAAGACATTAGTTTTGATATTCAAAGTGAGGGGTTTCACTAAGGTCTCATCTAACTTAGATGGTGTTATACTATAACTACATGGCATGATATAGACTACCCAATCAAATTGGGCCTAAGCCCATAACCATCCCTCATGCAAGACCACACATTCTCCTAACCATGCATTCTCTAATGCATATATGTAAACAAACCATTTTGGTTATAATATCTTATGGATCCTAACATGAAAGGCCCAATCTAACACTTGGATCTAAGCCCAATCCAACACTTAGATTTACCATCTTCCTTTTACTAACTTGGCTAAAATTACTATTGTATGTTATTTCATTTGGAATTAATATTAATCTAATTAACATGAATGCCTAATTCCAGAAATTAACTCATAATTAATTTACCTTAAAATAATTATTTGATGTCCAAAATTAAATAACTTCAATTTTGTCACACATGTCAATTTTTCTAGTCTTACTAGAAAATCTATTGCTCTACTAAAATTAATTCAAAATTAATTTCTATAATTTTCCAAAATTTCCAGAACATCAAATTATCATTCCAAATATCTCTAGTTCATTTCATGATGATCAAAATAATTTAGGAATCACCCAAAAATTATTATGATCATCGAAACACTGATAAGACACCAAAAACGACAAATATGACTTCTAAAATTTTTCTGGAAATAAAATTTCAAGAAAAACCAGTTAAGCATAAATCAAACATCAAATTAAAACATTTTTATCACATAAAAATATTTTTAAGGTTCTGGAACCGAAATATAAGCATACAAAAACACCAAACAAAACAGATCCTATAATTTCTAAAAAACTGTCCAAATCTGAAAAATTGTTTAATAAAATTATAAAAACATTTTTAATAATTCTACAAAAATTACATAGGTATAAACACATCCCAAATATGTTCACATAATTTTTCCAGAATCAAATTACACGAAAATCATGTGTAACCTCATCAGCTTAGCCAATAGACATCTCATGTCCAGCAGAAAGACAGATTTCATGCATGTTTTTGTAAATTCAAAATTAAATATTTTAATCACATTAAAATTATTTTCAATCATACTGAACCATTCACTTACATCTTATGAACAGATTTGTGAAAGAAAATCATGAAAAAGTTTTTTCTATAATTAATTTCGAACAAAACATTACAAGACTCTAAGCTGTCACAACCATGAAAACAGTTTTCACATGTCATGTATTCTTCATCTAACAAGGCACAAGATAGCTCTGATACCACTGTTAGGTTCCGATCATGCATCTCATACATAATATATATCAAATATACATAGCGGAAAATAAAACAGAATCTCAAAAACCAGATCTACTCATGCATATAGATATAGAAAACAAAAACATGAAATGTAAGATGCTTACATACCTTTCCGCCGATCTCCTTCGTTCTTTAATTTTCTCCGCGTTGGGTTATCGTAAGCCACAAAGATCAATGTAGATTGTCTCTAATGAAAGTCCACACGAAGATAGAAGGATGAGACCTCATTAGGAGATGGCTAAAGTTCTTTCATTGTGCTAGCAAGGATAAGAACTCTTGTGAGAGTTAGAGAGAAAAATAGTGTGTGTGCAAGAAAGAACTTTTCTTTTACTTGTGTCTTACACAAGTTGCACGAAAATCATCTCTATTTTCTGCACCATTTGGCCTTCCACAACCACCATCACTAATGGACAGTTATGAGAAGTTAATGGTCATGAATAACATGCATTAATGGAAGTTATGGGAAGTTAATGCCCATGAATAACATATATTAATAGAAGTTTGGGAAGTTAATGACCATGAACAACATGCATTAATGGAAGTTAAAGTGAATCACACGTTAATATAGACTTAAGATTTAATATACAAAAGAACAAGAAAGGGGGTTGAATTGTGTTTTTTTTCCAATAATCCCCTTATTCAGAATTTCTGTAAAACTTGAATTTTCTCAAAACAATTGAACTACAATAGTACAAAGTCTTGCAAGTTATTTTCTAAAAATACTTGGATGAAATTGTAAAAG
>JANITX010000008.1:15698983-15713174 GCA_027564395.1 Erythroxylum ulei
GAAGACTACGAAGTGGTGGAGGAAATCTCACAAAAATCACCTATAATCCCTTGCAAAGAAGAAGCACCGAGAATGAGGAAAAGGAAGTGGGTTTTTAATAAAAGCAAGGCAAGATGGCATGTTAGGCAAGCGACAAGTGTCACTTGCCACATGTCACCCTCTAAAAAAAACTCACCTAATTTCCTTTCAATTCACTTACAATTTCTAGTCCAATTTCTCCCCAAAACAATCTAATGGCTCAAAAATAATAATTTCTAAAATCATGTACCTAAGTTCCAGTGCCATTTGATAGTAATTTCTACTACTGGTAAACAAACAGCCTGCCACTTGGCATTTTCCTAGTCCGAAAAAGTACCCTGAAAAATTTCAGAAAAAATTTCTAAACTTCCCAAAAAATGCAAAACTCACAAAGATCCACTCCAATCAATTTTCCAAACACAAAACTCACATTTTTTCACAATAAGCACATTTATGATCAAATATACCGGGAAATGTCATGAATGCATGTACAATCCTTTTCCTGTGCAAAATTCACTATTCACGTGTATGTGTATGCTTTATTATGCATGAACATGTAAAGGCGAATCTAAGCACTCATTAACTACTCCAAATTACTATTTTACCCTTCACACTAGTAATGGGACGTTACATGGGAGAAGTTTTAAACAATGGTCTGAGAAAATTTTGTTTTACTTTCAACAATATGAAATTAGTTATGTATTGTTTTAAGAGATTCCTAGTGACAATACCAACCTTAAGACAACAAAGGATAACCATACCGTAAGGGGTGTGTTGCTTAACCATATGATAAACCCTTTGTTTCATATCTATTGTAAGTACAAAACTGCTAAGGAAATTTGAGATGCTTTAGAAGTGAAATATGAGACGTATGATACTGGTACTAAGAAATATGCAATTCTTAGGTGGTTAAAATTTACTGTTATTGATAATAAGCCTATTATGGACCAACTACATGAGTATGAAAACCTAGTTGCTGAAATCTTTATTGAGGGTATGAAAATGTATAAGCTATTTCAAGCTAATGCCCTTAATGAGAAACTGCTTGCTTCATGGAATGAGTATAAAAACCAGTTGAGACATAAGAAGAAAAATATGAAGCTTCAGGAGTTAGGGCATATAAAGATTGAGGATGCCAACCCTATATAAGATAAGGTCAAATCACTCACCTTTGTCCCTACTGTTAAGGCTCATATGATAGAACATAGAAATGTAGTTAACTTCAATAATTATGGTGGACAAAACAAGTCCTTCAATAACAACAAGCATGGTCAGTTTAAGCGCAAAACAATTGATGGTGACTATTGGTGGTGCCACAAACCAAGCCATCTTGTAGCTTTTTGCCAAACTAGAATCAACCATGAGAAGGAGGTTCAAGGACAAAAACCACGACTGTTTAGGAAAGGAAACCAGAAGGGATACCAACGAGGTAACCAGAAGAATTTTGGTAAGCCTCAAGTTAATGTGTTGAAGTTGTTGGTAGTGATGACGAGGAGATCATTATTGCTATGTTGTCCAAAGTCAACCTTGTTGGAAACTTGGTTGAGTGGATCGTTGACATAAGAGCCACATGCCACATGCCACATCTGCACCAACTAGGACCTGTTCAAGGAGTTTAATGATGTTGTTGATGGTGAATTCGTATACATGGGTAACTCCAACAAAGTTCTTGTCCAAGAAGTTAGGAAGATCACTCTCAAACTCACTTCTAGAAAAGTGTTGGCGTTAGAAAATGTTTTATTTATTCCTGATGTATGTAGAAACTTGATTTCTAGTGCATTGCTTAACAAAGTCGGTATGAAAATAACCTTTGATTCTGATAAGTTAGTTCTGACTAAGAATGATAACTTTATTGGAAAAGGGTTTTGTAATGGGGGCTTATTTGTACTTGATGTTGAAATGAATGCATCTACTTCTTCTGTTTATATTATTGAGTCTCTAGACATATGACACTCGAGACTTGGGCATATGAATGTGAGGTCAATTAAAAGCATGCAAAGCTTAAACTTGTTGCCTAAGATCACTAATGAAATGGAAAGATGTCAAATTTTTGTTGAAGCTAAACATTCTAAGAAACCTTTTAAATCAGTGATTGAGAGAGAGTCACAATTATTGGACTTACTGCACACAGATTTGGGCGATTTTAAGAATTGTATGAGTAAAGGAGGTAGGAGATATTATATTACCTTTGTGGATGATTGTTCTAGATTCACTAATATTTACTTAATGAAAAATATAAGTGATGCATAGGAAATGTTTATGAAATACAAAGCCGAGGTTGAGAACTAATTGGAAAGGAAAATTAAGAAATTAAGTTCTAATCAAGGTGGTGAGTATAATACTGATTTTCTTGCTGATTTTTGTGAAAATTTGGTATTATTCATGAACTTTCAACCCCTTATAAACCTGAACAAAATGGAATAGTGAAGAGAAAAAATTGAACACTCAAGGACATGACGAATGCAATTTTGATTTCCTCAGGATTACTTGATTTTAAGTGGGGAGGAAGCTATTCTTTCAGCTTGTTATGTTCTAAACAAAGTCCCTCATAAGAAACTAGATCAAACCTCATATGAAATTTAGAAAGGATATCCACCTAACTTGCGTTTTTTGAAAGTGTGGGGTGTCTTGTTAAGGTTGCTCTATCTGAACATAAGAGGAAGAAAATTGGGCCTAAGACCATTGATTCAATTTTTGTAGGATATGCCTCTAATAGTGTTGCCTATAGATTTATGGTTAAGGAAGAGGGGTCTAGAACTTATGGAGTCAAGAGATGCAGCATTTTTCGAGGATATATTTCCTATGAAAGTGAGTGTGCAAGTCCCTAGAGAATTTGTCTCTAGTTCTTCTACCAATGATGGCATAGAGGAAGAGGAAAATGTTAAACTAAAGAGAAGCAAAAGAGCTAGAGTACCCATTAGTTTTGGTTCTGACTTTATTACATCCTTTGTGGTGACAAAACTGAGGAGATAGATGATGTTTTTGTGGTGACTTATATTATTAAGGAAGATCCCAAAACTAATGAGGAAGCAATGAGATATGTGGATGCTACGTTTTAGAAAGAAGCTATAGATAGTAATTAGAATCAATCATGTCTAATAAAACTTGGGTTTTAGTTTATCTACCTCAAGGGTATAAGCCTTTAGAGTGTAAATGGATTTTCAAAAAGAAATTGAGACCTGAAGGAACCATTAAGAGTTTCAAGGCAAGATTTGTGATTAAAGGCTTTAAACAAAAAGAAGGATTGGACGTTTTTATACTTACTCTCCTATTACTAAAAGTGCATCTATAAGGATGTTGTTTGCTATTGCCTCGGTATTTAAGCTTCATGTGCACCAAATGGATGTTAAGACAACTTTCTTGAATGGTTATCTAGATGAGAAAATTTATATGGTCCAGCCCGAGGGGTTTAGAGTGCCTAGTCAAGAGCAAAAAGTGTGTAAGTTGGTTAAGTCTTTGTATGTATAATACAAGCTCCCAAATAGTGGCATGAAAAATTTGAAAGTTAGATTTTCAAACATGGTTTCACCTCTTGTGATGTTGATTCTTGCATTTATGTGAAATCTGATGCCAATGGTTATGTAATCATAACTCATTGTTTGGATGATATGCTTATTTTTAGTACTAGTTTATCTATCATTGATACTACCAAGAGTTTGCTAAAGTCTTCTTTTGATATGAAAGATCTTAGACCTATGGACTTTATTTTGGGAATCAAAGTTGATAGAACTGACTCTGGTTTTAGGTTGAATCAAACTCATTATGCTGAGAAATTTTGAAGAACTTTGGTTACTATGATGTTGATCCAATCAAAACTCCCGATGATGCTAGTATTGCTTTAAAGAAAAATCTTGGTGATAGTGTAAACCAAGCTGAGTTTGCTAAAATTCTTGGTAGTGTGATGTTCTTAATGAACTATTCTCATCCTAATATTGCAAACTGCATGAGTAGACTTAGTAGGTATACTCATAATCCTAGTCAAGAACATTGGAATGCATTGATTCATTTGTTGAGGTATTTGAAAGGTACTATACATTATGGATTATCTTTTGGTGGTCATACTCTTGTATTAGAGGGGTATTCTTATGTTAATTAGGTTACAGAGAGTAATGATATACACTCTACCAGTGGTTATATTTTTTACCTTAGCAAGAGCTGCTGTGTCTTGGAAATCATCCAAGCAAATGTGTATTGCGAGATCAACAATGGAGGATGAGTTTATGGCTTTGGAATTGGTAGGACGGGAAGCTGAGTGGCTAAGGAATCTCTTAGCAGATATCCCACTTTGGGAAAAACTAATTCCTTCTGTGTTCCTTCATTGTGATTCGCAGGCTTCCATTCATGTCGCCAAGAACAGGGCATATAATGGCAAAAGTAGACATATCAAATTGAGACATAAAATTTTCTATACTTTAATTAGACATGGTGTAATTTCTCTAGACTATGTCAAGTCAGAGAGAAACTTAACGGATCGATTTACAAAAGCTTTGAATAGGAAACTAGTTTCAGAGCCTGTTAAAGGGATGTGGTTGAGCCCAATTGTGTACTCGTGATGGACACCTGTCTTGGGAAACTAAGTGCAATGGGTCAAATGAAGTTATGTGGTGACTACTTACCTGTATTTTGTTTGTGGAATAATACTGAGATATTTTCAGCTGTTGAATTGCGTCCTTAGCATGACTTTACTGCATTGATAAGGTTGGATTGTTTAATCCTTAATGAGTTCCATAGCCCAAGTTTGGGTGGTGCGAGCAGTACACACTTAATGGACTCACCTACGTGATTGTGAGGGCTAGTCACCCTCCTATGATAGTATTTGGGCTATCTCTCTAGAGGGGTCATAAGACCATGGTATTTTGAGCTTGTTTATTTCTCTAGTAGGTTCTTTCTCCGATTTTCTTGGACACCAAGTTTAAGACTAGTTCACCTGGTTGGTCGCTTATCTCTCTCTTAAATTGTTACAATTTGTTTTAAGTTTTGGACCAAGTGGGGGATTGCTAGGCGTTTTGCTCCAAAACTTGAACAACATTCATAACGTTTGTCTTGATTTCACTAAAATGTTCACCATCAATTTTTTGCTCAAATGTTTCTTACGTTGATTGCCACCATTATTGTTAACGTTCCATTTTTGCTTAATGTATCTTTATTGTCATCAACGTATGCAGTGTTTTTGTTATATATAAGTAACACATCTGCTCATTTTTCCACCACCACTATCATACAACTACTCATTTTCTCTATTTTTTTCATCCCTCACACATCTTTATTTGCTCCATCCAACACAAGCATTTTCCTCTATATACAAACACCTTATGCTCGTACTTTTTCTTTCGTATTTTATCTCACACAAATTTTGCATTTCTCTGCCTTTATTTATTATTGGAGACATTTTCTACTCTACTCTTTGGAGTGCACCGAAGTTAGTGGAGAAGACGTTAACTTTGTGGTCAGATCCTGTTGTTCTGCTACACCATAGAGGGGGAATTTTTGACTTAGAACAGTGATTTTCATGATACCTTGAATTCAGATAAGCTGTTTCAATTTTTAATTATTACTACTATTTTATCTAACAGGGAGGATAAACCTATTGGGTTGAAGCACTCTTTTGTCTCTTTTACAAATAAGTCATGTCAAGAGCTTCTAAAGCCATTTTCTCCCAAAGTCAATTGGTGCAAGCTTGTTGGAACAAGTACCAAGTCCCTTCTAAATAAGCTCAACACTTTAGATAGACTAAAAGGTATTCCCTAATCTTGAACCAAGATGTACCCTTTGTTTGCAAACTTTATAATCCACAAACTACTTATTCTTCAGCTGCTCATAGTTAAGGAACTTTGGTTATCCAACAATTATGCGATCACTTTTGCAGCGAAATTGAGAGGGTATAAAGTCATCTCTTGGGCCTCTGATTCCTTGTTGTTATCCGAAGATGATCATTCCCTGCTCATAAAGGCATTTTGGTGTACAATTTATTCAATCCGGAAAGAAAGAAGAATCCTTGGGAAGTCTAAAACGGAGCAACTAAACCTGATACATTAGAATCTTGCTTGGATTAAAGAATTGATCATGTCTAGGGGAAATGATCTTCAATTTTCTTCTAATGTTATCGCGCAACTTCAATCTCTTAAAAAAGTTTCTGCACGCAAGAGCAAGGCAGCAGGCAACGGAACATTATGACCTTGTCATCCAAGGAGCAATTTAGACAATCGAGCAGCTCCATGCATTTCTTACATGAAGTTGTATATTTCATGTTATATAACTGGTTGCTTATAATAGTGTAAGCAGTATTGTAGTTCTTTCCTTGTTTGGAATATGTACTTCAACTCTGTTGAGGCACTGCTTATTTTCATTTTTGGAAATCTTTTTTTTTTAATTTTAAAAGAACTATAAATATATCTTCCCTACCACATTTCACTAATATAGTAAAGGTATGATTGTTTCTATCCAAGATGAGCGTGGAGTTTTAAGGCATTTATGCTCTTTTTCAACAATATTTTCTTCTTCATTTATCGTCCATCCTTCCAGTTTTGATAGCCTTGGCAGGGGGAAGGTCCCGTGTCTCTTTGCTGAGCTAAATAGGAGAAACGACGGTGAACACATAAGCATTAAGCACTCCTTTCTCTGTCTGTAGAACGAGTGCTCCTCAACATTTGTTGCAGTTCTTTTCAGACAGCAAATAGTGTGTGCTACGCGGAGTCTGGAACGTGGTACAGATCAAAATTTCAAGTAAAAAGAGAAAACGAAAGTAGCAAAAGAAGGAATCTTCCTAGTATACCCATTAGGCAACGCAACAAGAGTAAACTACCAAGCTTAAGATGTTATTGTTGCAATTACAATTCGGCCTATACAAGGAATAACCTTAAACAAATATGATCCCGTTCTCCTTAATAGTATCAAGAATGATGCCAAGCTTACCTTCAATTCGCTCGTTCTTTCTAGGTTCGTATGCCATAGCATATACGTCAGCCTCCTTTGACCTCTCAGCAATAAGCTTCCCGACAACCTGACAGGCATTGTTGTCGGTAAGTGATGGTAAATTGTGTCTAAGTTCCTTGGCATTTGTGGTAGCTACTGATATAACTTTGCTTGTTCCACGATGCATCACTTTTGCATGGATAAATCTTTTGGAGAAGAAAATATTAAGCAAGAATGGTCTCATATACATGTCTGTCCTTTGTTTCCAGGATTTCTTGTTGGGTCTCTTGGCAAGTTCGCTACGAGATCTCCTGGTCCAGGCAGCTTGAATGAAACAATTCTACACAATGCAAGAGAGAAATCCAATAGTTATCCTACAGAAGCAACAACACCAATAAGAGATTATAAAGAAAGGAAGAAAATTAAAATGAAAAATTATCTACTTTGCACCCTCGAGCAACCAACATTTACGTAACATTATTTGTGTCACCACTTTCAATGTAAAGTTAGCTCTAAGATTTTCCAGAAACTGTATTCCACAGAAGCAATAACATAAATAAGATATTGTACAGAAAGGAGGAAAATCAAAAACGAAAATTATCTAATTTGCACCCTCTAGCAACCTATATTTAAGTAACATTATTGGTATTAACAAGTTCAATGTAAAGTTAGCTCCAAGATTTTCAAGAAAGTGATAACTTGTGCTACTGAGACTAGGTATGGCAGATATAGAGTACTCAAACTTAGGATTATAGATGGTCCAATCTAAACAACATCAACAGTTGAGAGACCACTGTGGCAATGCAATATAATCCTAACATCTGAGCAATGTGAAATCAGCATAACCATTGAGCTAGGTCATTCATACCCCATCTTGTAGCACAAAGCTATGTTTTCAGTGCAGCCCAGCCTTAGATCTTACAACAACACTTCTTTCCAGAAAGTAGAATGCCTTGATGTTTTTAAATATTTATGCCTGAATAATATTCAAAAGAATAATTGCTTTTACAGCAGGGAATCAAGTTCCAGGAAAGGTAGGCCTGGACATTGAAAAGAGTGTCAAAAGTTAATATGTAATCCCACCAGTAACTGGGGTTAGCATTGTGAACCTAAAGGAAAAAGTTGGAGATAAATGAAACCACTTAGGTTTAACCCTAAATTCTGCTGTGATTCCCATCTTCATCCGACTAGTCAAATAAGTCAGAAGACAAAAGCCATTTAACCTAATGAGCATCACTGAAGCTGGTGTATGAAGACTACGTCAAGATGGTGAAAATACTGGTGAAAAGTTTTTTAGACGTTCCAGCCACACATGGGCAGCTGTAAGATTTAGAATATTATCTTGGACGGATGAAAGATTATAAGATCAAGCATATATCATGTCATCTAAATGTACTAGATGGGATATCTTATTCTGCATAAGATTTTTGCTGAGGCTTGTCACTTGGACTCTTCTTTATTCATATCGAATTAAAACAAGGTTTTGCCAATGGTCTGAGGTACAGTCTGGGAGTGTTGATGATTATTCTATTTGGTGGTTTTTAAATGTTCTCTAAGCCCTGGATTATCACCCATTACATGCCTTATTTTTGTTCAATTGCTCTAGGTGGCCTACATTTTTAAATGGCTGTTCACTTGGACTCTTGCTTATGCATATCGAATTAAAACAAAGTCTTGCCAATGTTTTGAAGGGGAGTCTGGGATCGTTGGTGATTATTCTATTTGATGGTTTTTACATGTTCTCTAATCCCTGGCATTATCTTCCATTACATGCCTTCTTTTTGTTTAATTGCTCTAGGTGGCTTACATTTTTAAATGGGTGTTCACTTGGACTCTTGCTTATGCATATCAAATAAAAACAATGTTTTGCCAATAATCTCTGGGAGAGTCTAAGAGTGTTGGCGATTATTCTATTTGCTAGTTTTTAGATGTTCTCTAATCTCTGACATTATCATAAATTACATGCCTTCTTTTTGTTCAATTGCTCTAAGTGGCTCACATTTTTAAATGGGTGTTCACTTGGAGTCTTGCTTACACATATTGAATAAAAAAAAGTTTTGCCAATGATTTGAGGGAGAGTCTGGGAATGTTGGTGATTATTCTATTTGATGGTTTCTACAATGTTCTTTAATCCCTGGCATTTAAATGTTGGTCTATTAGAAACAATATCTCTACCATGTAAGGGCAAGACTGCTAATGCAAAAGAACTTAAAGTCTATAAGAGTAATAAAAAAGGAAAGATTAATCAATCACAAGCTTTAATTTGGTAGGATGAGGATTGGGAATTGAATTGAAATTAAATATAAAGGCTAAAATTCAGATTGTATTAGGATTCCTTATTAGATAGCAAGTTGCAGTATTATGTTATCCTACTTTAGATACGATATCCTAGTTGTTTAGAACTTATAGATTTTTCATTACAATAGGATTTAAATTAGAAATCCTTTTCCTACTAGAATAAGAACTCTAAGAACTCTATATGCCTTTCATCAATAACATGCAATCTGGAGTTTTTCTACAACTTTGAGTTTTCGACTAGAAGGTGTGATGTTTTTTTCTAAGAGTGATTCCTAGTTTCCTACCTTTCATTCATTGTGTTCTTCAATAAATTCCAGCAATCCTAACACAAATTCCAGCCCTCTTAAACCTACATTCTAGCCATCTCAAACCTATATCCCAGCTTTATTAAAACTGAAATCCTAAACCTAAATTTCTAGCAATCAAACCTTAAAATTCTAACCATACAAAATCTGAAAATTCTACATTCTTAGCCTAAATTCAACCTTGAAATCTTACATTCCAACAGCCTAATATCAACATATTTATAAATTTGTGAGTTTTAGCTGCTAGTTAATAATTCTTCTATTTGTCCTGCATCAACTACATACTATTAGACTTCTCCAGACTCTGCATTTCACCAGAACTCTTATTGAGTGTTGTTGTTGTTGTACAATTCCTGCAACTATTAAGTTCACAACTACCTATGTAGCTGCCAGTAATTGCCAACATACACCTACAAATTACTTTAAGTACCTGAATTCAATGGCACAGTTCTGCAGCATATGGTAATCCTTAAATCCAGCACACCATGAATTTCATTTTTCCACATAAGTCTTTCAATATGACAATCACATTTGAAATAGCAAGAACACAATTCAAACGCCAAATGTTATCATGTCTATTTAGTAAAAGGGTGAAGTTAATAACATTTTAGAAACCAATCAACTTGCAAGACGTTTATGCAACAAGAACATTACATGGAAGGATATTTATGCAACAAGAGGAGTTCTCTAATGCATCATGCCTCAAAGTTCTTAATCCAAGTATTCCTCTAGTTCCATGGTTTAACATTGTATGGAAGGGTTCTCTAAAGCCTAAGGCTTCCTTCATTAGTTGGCTGGCTGCAAGGAAAAGATAGAAAACAAAGGATAGGATTATTGGCTCTAATGTTGTCATATGTGAATTATGCAATCTAGAAGTTGAAAGTACTGATAATCGTTTCTTCAAATGACATTACACAGCTCCCTTATGGGCTAAAATTCAACACATTCTGAATCTTATATACCTGAAACTGATTGGGAAAATCTTGAGATGGGCTGAGGAAAAATACCTCTCCATAGGACAAGATAAGATATAGTTTACTCAATATGGTTTGAGAGAAATCAAAGAATTTTCAACAGGACCAAAACAGATAAACATATCTTAGCTCAAAGATTATTTTGCTGGATTAGAGAAACATCGGTGGCTCATCAGGTGGTGGAGAAATTGAGTCCACACTCAAGAAGACAATGGAACTTATAAACTCCCTACAACTTCCAGGATAATTTGATTACTTTGGATGTTTTACTTTAGTATTCTTTTGTAAATGTATTGTCTTACTGCCTTGTGATGTAACTTATTGATGCTTTTATGGCTTTGGAATGAATTATTCTTAAATTAAAAAAAAAAAACTTTACAGGGTAGGATAAGGTGTTCAATAATATTATCACACAAAACATCAAGTAAAGCATGTTCAGGACTTCACCAAAATTTGTATATGATTCACATAATCCAAGTCACCAACAAGCCATCAGTCCAGAATATTATTTCTTAGATACTTCAACTTATCCAATACATTGGTCTAGGATAAAATCTACAATTAGTATGACAGTTTGGACACGAGCAATCAATAGTGGATAGAAGTTTAAAAAGAGTTGAGGTCAAATCGATGTAAAACAATGCATGACTCATGCCACTGGCATTATATTTTGGGTATATGCATATTAATGAAGATGAGGAGCAAATTTCCGAAAAAGTTGTGTCAGGAAAGGAGTCAAAGGACTCAAGTCCTTAACTTGGGAAACTAATTGTGAGAAAACAATGCTCAACCATGTTATATCACCAGAAGCTATCTCCACAACATATCAGCTTTTATATGACAGCCAAAATTCTGAATTTCCCAGGATGTTATCTAACTTAGTATCCAGCAGGTGAAAGATTATCGTAGATCTGTCAAAAAAAAGAAGAAAATGCTGGAACTAGGCATTTAGTTTTGAAAAGCTTATCTTCGTGCTACCAACAAGCCAAAGTTGAATTCACGACTAACATCATCATTTACAAGACTTGACTTTTATAACATACATTTTCCAAATGATGTCTTTAGCCCATTTGCTAGTTTCTCAAACCAAGAAATAAAGCTAAACAATTAGTAATGGATGGGAAAAGAAAGTACATAACCTGTTAATCTAGCTCTCTTCTTAATATTTTCTTCTGACTAATAATCAGCAGAAGGGTACTATTTTAATCAACTTAATTTGGTATAACATTAAAAAAAAAAGGAACATTAACTAAAAGTAGCAACTGAAAGCAATCCGATCATCTACCCTCAAAAGAAGAGAAATCCATCCGCAATCCGAGTTAAGGTTCCAAACCCAATTAAATCAAGTTATACAACATCACTAACTGCATTTAATTATTCATTAACTATGGCTAAAACGAGAATAAAGGACATACCCTGTTAAGTTGAATTGGAGGGAGTGAAAGTGACTTGTCAGTGAAAGAGAGAGCAACCGAGGGGAAAGAAGAGACCCATGAGAGGGAAGAGGGTTTGCAGGAGCGAGTTGGTAGTGAGTTAGTTGAGAGAAAGGAACAGTTCCACGAAATTTCACGAGATGACGAAGACGAGGATACCGCGCAAGCCATCCTCTGCCTGTTCAGGAGATTAGAAAAGAAAAGATACTTAAAGGATATCCTCTGCCTGTTCAGGAGATAAGAAAAGTTTTAAGCTCTAGTTATTGGAAAAGTTAAATATTTCTTTTTTAATAAAAAGAGAAGACAATTTCTCTTTTATTAATTTTTATTAACCCATAATTTATTCATATACAAATATAACTTTTTATTTTAACACAAACAATTGTAAGGAAAGTATTATTCTCATAGAAAATATTATTTACATAAGAACTCATTCTAATAATTTTATTATTGAATAAAAGTTAGAAATAGGAGCAAAGTGCAGATGTTGGGCAAACTTTATAAGTTATAGCTTTCAAAAACCACAAGTGTATGGACCGTGAAATGTAATATGTGAAGGGTCAATCCCACGAAGAGGAAGTGTGAAATAATCTAATTCTATGTTATCTAAAATTAAGAAAATTAATAAAATGAAAATAAAATTGCACAGAAAAGTAAATGCGGGAAAGTAATTATCAAGAAATTAATTCGCAAGTTTAACACAAAAATAAATTGAAATTGAGCAACACAAAATTTAAAAACATAAAATTGAAACTTAAATGCATCCGACCCACAAAACACTCAAGACATAAATATGTCACTAACACACACAATTCTAATATAACCACGCACTAATCGATTAAATTTAACCACTAAACACATCCTAAATTACCCACAAAATATTATGTAATCTACTACTATCTACATCATCATACTTAAACGTTTGCTTGTTATCAAAACACAAAACACGCAAATGCAATAATGAGGCAACATCATCAACTTCACAAAACTAAATTAACTACAAACACTATCCCTCAAGTTGTTCTAACTTATTAACTTGTGAAATCTGCGTCTAAGTACCTTAGACTAAACATATATATTAACCAAGACCTTAAAGTCAAAATTTGTTCACCCTTTTCACTTGCACACACACACACCGATAATCATTCGATCAATCAAAAATGTAACTATCCTTAAGGAAGTTTTCATGAAATTTTAAGCTATTCAGAAAGTCGGTAGGTTTTATTTGACAAAACATTGTTTTTGTTTATTTTATGGACATGAACCTAGTCATTTAGGTGAAGGAAAACATTTGTGATGAATGTTGATCCGGTTATTCAACTAGGTCATGTTTTTATTAAGCGGCTTGGTTAGAATTTCATTATATCCTTTTGATGCAAAGTCACACATTTGTGATATGTGTCAATCTAATTACTTAGTTACTTCACATTCTCAACTAGCTACTAGCTTTATTCATAACTTGAAACCAATGGAATAGTTATTTATTTAATATTTTCATCATCATTTTTTATATTGCCTATCTTATTTCTTTAGCTAATCGTTCTCATGAAAATATACTAGCAATACTACTTATTCAATTGACCTAAAATTATAAATGAATGTGACGACTTCCTAGGTTGAATAAACTAACATTGTATCCTAATTAACATGCATATTTAGCCAAAGTAACCTAGGTCACTAATTTCGTAAGCTAATAACTCTTCGAACCTACAAAGACTATGTTGAAAGCTAAATCAATTCCATTAAATCCTAGCCATTGACATATTCACACAAGTCACATTATGCAACCTAAACAAACTAACATAAAAATATGCAAAATTCACATTCAAAATAAAAGCATACAACACACATCTCTCCCCACACTTGGATAATACATTATCTTTAATGTGTGAAGAGCGAACAACAACACAAAAGATGGGAATAAACATAAAATAAAACGAAACATAAAGACAAAATTTAAAAGATAAAGGGCTAGAACACAAAACCATCATGGTGATGGAGGTGGAGATTACTTATGTTTGACGCCCGAGATTGCTGCCTTATATTATAGTTAGGGCCCATTTGGTTGAGCTTTTATCAGTAGAGCTTTTTTTAGAAGAGCTTTTTTTAAAAGCCAGTTGACTGTTTGGCTGTCAATTAAAAAACATTTTTTTAAAAAGCTTTATACAGTAAAATATTTGGCAACATAAAAATAAAAAGCACTTTTATTAATTTTAACTATATTTTATTTTATAATAAAATTATTTATGCT
>JANITX010000008.1:15756991-15775869 GCA_027564395.1 Erythroxylum ulei
ACATCTATAAACACAATTCATATACAAAACACTCATTGAATTTCATTTCATATCTCTAAATTGCCACTTAAGGATCGAGGTCCAACATTTGGAATTGGATGTTGTATTTTGATGTTGCCGAGGCATAAAAGGTTGTCTATACTGATGGAAATTTGTGGTTGCTTACTACCCTTAAGGATTTCCATAACGTAAATTCAAGTGATCGCGCCAACCTGAATTATAGGTGTTGGAAAATGAGTCATATTTCTTTTGGTTCAGTCCAGCAAAACCTCTCACGGCATTCACTTATTCCACGTTTTCCTCCTGCAAAACCAGACATGCATCAATGGAATGTCCTAACAATGAATATATTCTGCATACCTTTGCTTCTTCTTTCTTCGTAACCATAGTTTGTGGCACTAAAGAAGTAAGGTCATCTAATCTTTTCTCCAAAGTAGTCACATTCACTTCATTCACGGTTTTTGTTCCATACCCCGTACGTATCCCGAATTTTTGGGTATTGGAAGCCATGTTCGCGATCAAGTCCCTTGCGGCTATTGGTGTTTTGTCAACTAAGGTGCCACCGCTTACAACGTCAATCATACTCCTATCCGTGAGCGAAAGACCTTCGTAGAAGTATTGAATCAATAGCTAGTAAGTTATTTGGTGGTGTGGACAGCTTGTAGGGCAAAGTTTCTTGAATCTTTTCCAATATTCGTACAGTGTTTCTCCCGTATATTGTTGAATTTCACATATTTCCTTCCGGATGTTAGTTGCTCTTGATGCTGGAAAATATTTCTCAAAGAAGAGCCTCTTCATTTCAGCCCATGTTTGAACGTTTTCTTCGGCTAAATAGTACAACCAATCTTGAACATCATCTTTGAGGGAAAATCGGAAGGCTCTTACCTTAATCTGCTCTTCCATCACATTTGTCGACTTCAATCCCATGCAAACCACGTCAATTTCCTTTAAATGTTTGCACGGATCTTCTCCCTGTAAACCCCTGAAAATAGGTAACAGATGAATCAACCCAGATATTAATTCAAAAGTATTGTTATCACCTAAATTTGGAAATTTAATGCAATGGGGCTGTTGAGAGTCCATGGGCGTGGCTAGTTCGCGAAGGGTTCGGTTTACTGCCATCCATTCCATTTTCTATGTTTGTTGCTATTGTTTTTTTTTACTATTGATTCATCTGTTTCCATAACCTTTTGACTGTCTTCTCGATCTCCTAATCAAAAAACAATTAAGTTGTTTTGTATACTCGTGTAACATACATATACCGTTGAGAAATTCCCCGGTAACGGCGCCAAAATTTGATACTGCTGTTGCCTGCAACCAAATTCAAAATGAAACCAACTTCCGTTAATACAAATAAATGTAGTAGTGGAAAGTGGGTATCATTCCCATGAGGAATTGTAACGGCAAAGAGTTTACGAGTTCAAAACTAAAATAAAGTAACGAAGCGGGGGGTGGGTTTCAATTCACATAAATTTAAGAGTGTAGAAATAACAAAAATCAGAAATTACCAGAAGTAATTGGATTTGAGAATTTAATAGATAAACCTTGGTTTCGGGTCACCGATGTTATCACACTAAAATGGATACTTGATATAAAATTCAGTTCATCAATAAACATTCATTGGGGGAAGTTTTCTCTTAAGTGTAATTGAATAGAAATATGTATTCTAAGCATTCTTATTAATCAACAACCTAGATACGATCGTAGGTTCAATTGAATAATAGATTTAAGAACTAAGAAACCAATGAACAAGATAACACATGTACGACATGCATTTAATCAAGATGAGTATCTTCTTAGAATTCTCTACTTTAACGTAAAGAAGAAAATCCTAATTGCTACTTGCGATTAATGAAACTGAACATCATATTTCATTCATCTAGCTATTGAGTGAATCAATGCTTAGTTGCGCACCTAGAAATCAATTAATTCAATTAGATAAAGTAAATCAGAAGATATTCAATATTTATCAATGAACAAACTTTATTAAAATATCTCACGCATAATAGATGATAAGAAGGTTCCCCTCAACCAAGAAAAAAAGTTTAGCTATTTATAACGGAAGTAGAAATCAAAGAAATAACAAAACAACGAGTCTCCATCCTTAGTCTTTCTTAGATATCTGAAAATACCAACAAAAACCAAACAAAAATGTAAACTAGCCTAAGGAGAATTCTGCAGAAAATTGTCAAAACTATTCTAAAACAAGAGCTATCGAGAACAGAAGAAGAACAACAGAAAACATAAAAACTATATCTAAACTCTGCTGACGAAAACCAGAAGAAAAGAATGCAGAAACGTAAAACTACTCTTATGGAAATTTTGCAGAAAAAACTGCAGAAAAATGTAAAAACTATCCCTATATTGTGCTGCGTGAATAGTAACGCAAATTCACTTTTAATGCCTCCCGATCCCTTCCTTTTCCATCATCTCTTCCAGAACACGTTTCCCACATGTTCAGATTGTGAATCTCCATCAATTTGATCTTAAAAGATTCTGGAAATCTCAAAAGAACCAGATTTAGATTTTGAAAGTAGATCTGGAAATTTATTTCATCCTTGCACGTGCCCACGCTTAGTCACTGAATTGCTGTCAGACTTGGAATTTCAGATTTTCTTCATTTCTTTTGCATCTTTTTGATTCAATTTCATCTCTAAGGTGTTGAAAATCATCCGAGAACAATATAATACAATTCCATTAATTTTGAATAATAATTTCATCACATTAAAGAGAACTAAATAGAAAATAAGTGCAAAACGACAACTTAACAAATTCCCCCACACCAAACCTTTGCTCGTCCTCGAGCAAACATGTCAAACCACTACACTCTATCAATTCATCCTTCATAAGATCAAGAACACACAATCCATTAACTTGGGTCAGTAAGACTTAAGTTGTAATACATATCATAATCACTTTTCGCCGATACAAATAAACAAAGTCAAAATAAGACATCTTTGTTCAAAAGTAAATAAGAAACCAAAGTGAATCCTTCTCATAGATTTCGCTCTTACGCTCAAGTGTTTAAGGTCAAAGTGTTTTTCTCAAATCTCTCTCTAACAGATTGCACTACCATAAGCTTGCAAATTCATCAGTTATCATTCATTCGGATTACATGAGCTTATAGATCATAAGGACTTTATTATGGGTTGAAGTTATCTTCCATGATTTCTAGTTGACCATTCAATCTAACAAGTGGTATGGCATTAGGCAAGAAAGCCGTATTATTGACTAGGACACAAAATCTAGCAAACTTGATTCTAGATACCTCAACTGTAGCTTCTTAATCCATACAGATCGACTTTCCATTTAAGCCAGCAAGATAGCTTAAGCCATTGGTTATCCTGTATTCTTGATGAAATTTATGAATACTGATCCATAATGGAATATTTCCCTGTTTGATGTCTTCCATTTTCATTCTAGGTTTCCATAATTGCAATATAATAGGTTTGTTCTGGACATGCCAAGGTCTAACTTCAAGAACTTTGGTGGCCGCGTCCTTGTTTGTGAACTTGAAGAAGAAGGTGTCATCACTATTTACCAGCACATCCATCAGACCAAACTACTTCTAGTTTGATGTCATCACAGGGAAAGCAATTCTCTTGCCAATGAAGAATCTTATAAGTGTAGAGCACCATTTCTTAGCTCCTTCTCTGAGCACTTCAATAGGTGGTGCAACCATTTCTTGTTCTGCTAGCCTACTTGGAGGAAAGTAGCATAGTTTGGCATCAAGGATGTTATCGCTTGTGAACTACACCCAGGTTTTTCTAATATTAGGGGAGCTGCCATAATTGTTAGAAGAAGGATTGGGAGTTTGAGGGGGAATGAGAGAAGCTGCAGTTGTAGGAACAGTAGCTCCAAGGGGTGGTAGATAAAGAAGCAAACTGACAGGCAAAGACCAGAAATGGTTTCAGATGAAGTCGAAGAACTTCAAGGAGAGCAGAGATCTCAGATTGGTGAAAAGAGTTGTTGAATGAAGTGCCAAGAATGTCGAGAAAATCACTACAAGAATAATGTACTATTTACGACGTTTTTTTATAAAACGTCACAAAATGTTTAGACTTTTCGCGACGTTTAAAAAGCGTCACGAAAAGTTTCAATTTTTTGCCACATTTTTACAAAACGTCGCAAAATTGTAATACTTTCTGTGACATTTTATCAATAAAACGTCTCGAAATATAATCGCGAAGTTTTATTGAACAAAATGTCGCAGAAGGTTATTTAAAATTAAACATTTTCTCCTCGCGCCTTCATTTCCCACCAGCTGGTTTATACTATGACGTTTCTTCTTCTCTAGTTTTTTTCTCTAGTTTCTTCTCTTTGCAACGAAAAGCAATGCAAGGTTTACGCTCTTCTTCTGCTCTTAGCTCTCAACTCTCTGGTTGAGTCAGTTGTGGGGTCAGCGGAGAGTGGCGATGACGACAACGGCGACGGCGACTTCCTCTCTGGGCAGCATCTTGAAGCACAACAAAACAAATTCATAGCAGACATGTCTTGACTTTTTGTTAGAAATTCCAAATTACATATCTACCGGGCCTCGCACACCGATGATGTCCCTCCTCCTAGCTCCGTTTGTTTTTTTTGTCTCTTAGAAAGCATTAAATTGTCTTAAACCCTAATTCATGTCCTCTTTTTCTCCTCCAATTTTGGTAAGTAAATTAAATGGGAATAGGTGGAGGATACAACGCAGACCTCCATACTGCGGCAAGATCCGGGGACCTGAGTGTGGTTCAGTCAATACTCTCCTTCGATCCTTTAGCAGTTAACTCCAAAGATAGGCACTCTCGCACTCCATATACTTCTTCACTTTACCCTCATTTTTCTTATGTTTTTTCCCTTATCTGTTTCCTCTTTATTATTATGTCCCTTTGAATTTGTGTTGCCCAGTTGTTAGCTTTGCTTGCTTTTTCACATGCGTACACAAAATGGGTTCTCGATTAGTGTCTAGGTTTTCTTGTGGGTTATTCTTATTGATGTCTTGACTTCAATCTTCAGAAGACGAAGATGCAATTGGGTGTTCCTTCTCTTCTCGTTTGTGCTTCGCTTTATCTGTCTTTGGATTATTCTTTTTTTGGAGGAAGAGGATGGCTTCTAAACGTATCCTGAAGGAGCTCAAGGATTTGCAGAAAGATCCTCCCACCTCTTGCAGTGCCGGTATTCTCAAAATTTTCTATTTTATGTATGCTTTTTTTAAATAAAAATAATGTTGAATTTATCATAGGTCCGGTTGCGGAGGATATGTTTCACTGGCAAGCAACAATTATAGGACCAGCCGATAGCCCATATGCTGGAGGCGTCTTTTTGGTTCCATTCATTTTCCTCCTGATTACCCCTTCAAGCCTCCCAAGGTGCCCCCCTTGGCCTTGTTACTTTTTAATTCTTTGATTTTCCTTGTTTTATTGCCTTGAGAAACTTTTTAATGTGTGAACCAGGTTGCATTCAGAACAAAAGTCTTCCACCCAAACATTAACAGCAATGGAAGCATATGCTTGGATATTCTCAAAGAATAATGGAGCCCTGCCCTTACTATTTCCAAGGTTTGCTTTCATTTTCATTTTCATTTTTCATTTTTTTTCTTTTTCCTGCT
Source organism: Erythroxylum ulei (assembly GCA_027564395.1). Taxonomy (NCBI): domain Eukaryota; kingdom Viridiplantae; phylum Streptophyta; class Magnoliopsida; order Malpighiales; family Erythroxylaceae; genus Erythroxylum; species Erythroxylum ulei. The sequence continues at coordinate 15,762,579 of JANITX010000008.1, forward strand.
ATTCAGTAAACTTTTTCAATAGATGCATGCTAGCTTGATTTGTTGAAATCCTGTACTTTGACAAGCTGCTCTGGTGTGCTCTTCTCTTTCTTTTTAGTGTTATTATGGAAATCTGTGTTTACATGTGAACTGTGACTTAGTTGTTCTATCTAACCTTTATCCTGTCCTTGTTTTAAGATTGGTTTTATAATCACTAAGAATGTTTTAAGATTGGTATACATTGCTCTTCAATAGTTTACTCTGGTAAATTCTCCTTTTTATACTGTTTAATTTTGGTGGACTACTTTACAAATCGCGAATGACCAATGCTTAATTTGTACACATGTCCATCTTGCTTTATTTACTCACCTTGTCGTTTAAAATCCTCCATTGACAGATGTTTACCTTGAAAATGATATGGAAACTAATTCCTACCCTAAGCACTGGCATAGCTGTAAGCAGAATAGGAAGGAGAAGAAATTACAAGATAGGACTTAATCAATTTAAAAGACCTTGCAGTTCCAAAGAACTTAATCAATAGATACCCAAGAAATTTAAAAGAGCCAACATGTCTAGTTGCAAAGTTTCGTATCTGCTTATTGAATAAACTCGAAGAGGAGGAATATAAATTGGGTAAAATCTTCTCTTCCAGAGGTTTTGTGTTCAATTTTTCTTTTCATGGATATGCAAATAACTCCTGGAAATTACCCAAGATTTCTCGCATCTTGCTTTTTCATAGTTCATCATCATTAAATTCTTAGAAGTGTTGGACTATAATCATTGACCAGATGCTCATTTTTTAGTATTTTGTTGACGAGTTCATCAGTATAGAAGTGTTAGCTGAGTTTGTATCCATTCAGATTAAGAAAAGGACAAGATTGACATTATGTTGAGGCAATAAATTCATACTTTTTAGGTTGACTTTTAGTTATCTGGGTTCTGCATCTACACTGATCAGGTTTAGCTTTGTATAAGAAGAGTATTATGGTGTTTCCTAACCAAATTTCCAACATGGTTGCACGTTGCTGGGAAACCCCAGATATTAGGAGTTGAGTGGGGCAATGATATAGGTCTATTTAGCTTTGTAACGAAGGTGAGAAGTGGACAAGAATCACTTATGGATTAATTGGAGATTGGAGATTCTGTTGAAAAGATCCCAAAGATCAAAATCACAAGCAAGAACAATGTGGACACTTTTGGAGATAAAGTCTCGTGTTCAGTTTGCCTTCAGGTTTGATCCTATATCACAGTTTTTGTTTCCTTGGGTTGTGCCTTCTGAACAGATTATGCAGCACTCTGGGAATGGTCTTTACTGATTGATTTTGCAACATTTTTCATTCTCACAGGACTTCCAGCTCGGGGAGACTGTTAGAAGCTTGCCTCATTGTCATTGCTTGTTTCACCTACCTGGCATAGATAAATGGCTTCTTAGGCATGCTTCTTGTCCCCTTTGTAAAAGGGATTTCTGTAAATTACACGACATAGAAATGTTCTTTTGTTCTTTAACTTGCCACTGCCTTTCATGGCCTTTGTAATTTTGTTCTGCTAGATGATTCGTCGCCTTGTTGCTTTGGTGTTTCGAGTCTGCAACATTATGGGATCGATCCTTGTACTAGATTAGTAATTTGTATAAAAAGTTTTTAGATTTGATAGTTTTAGTTACTCTTCCAATGTTTCAAGGAACGTGGTAAGTGGAAGGATCCTTTGTTCTATTCAATGAAAAATAACAATAACACTAAAAGATAACAAAATTTGTATTTTTAAAAAAATTATTAAATTAAAATGTTTTTCGAAAAATGGAAAAAATAATAATGGAATGTTTAAAATTAATGATATATTAAAAAATTAAAGAATTATTAAATAAATAAAATACATAAATAATATTGAATAGTTATTAAACAAATAAGATTTAAAAAATTTGTATTTTAAAAAATAATTATTAAAATTAAAAATTATTAAATTAAATTGATTTTCAAAAAATTAAAAATAATACTATTTACGACTTTTTTTGTATAAACGTCATGGAAGATTTTCCGCGACATTTTTGCATAAACGTCACAGAAGACTTTTTGCGACGTTTTCGGGAAATGTCGCTGAAAGTTAGAATTTGACTTTCTGTGACGTTTCTTAAAAACGTCGCGGAATGTCAATGTTTTCTGTGACATTTTACAAAAAACATTGCAGAAATCTTTTGCCTACACCACTTTTCGCGACATTTTTTGTGACGTTTTTTAAAATGTCGCGAAATATATTCTGTGACGTTTTTAAAACGTCACAAATTGTGTTGTTTTCTTGTAGTGAATGTTATATTTTTATTATAAATAACATATAATATAATAACTAATAGAGCTGCGGATTGGCTAGCAAATTAGGTCAGATCTCTAGAACTAAGCGTCTATTGGTATCAAAATCTGCCTGTGGGTTGTGCTGCTATCCTCCTAGAGGATATCTTTGGGGTCTCCTTTCCCCGACTAGTAGCTTAGTCTGTTTGTAATTCTCCTTAAGAATATATATATATATATATATATATATATTTAGCATGTATAATTTATATAATTTAACTAATTTTAATATAATTATTTGTGTTTAGAATAATTAAGTTTAGACGGGATTTAAAAAAACGGGTCCAACACAGCAAGCCTGGAACAGGCACGACCATGGGTCCAATTTCTTCCTCCGGCGCAAAAGATGTCTAAAATGAGCCTACTACGCACACGCTCTTAGACTTCACACCAAGAAAAGAGAAACAAACCGAGAGACAGAATAGTGAATGGTATGGGACGACCGGGACGTCACCTTTAGATCAGACCGTCCCTTCCATTCCGAAGATGATTAACGTCCCGGATCCAGATTTCCACCTCAAAGAAGACGACGAAGATTGGGGAGATTTCGTAAATTCCGGAGTCGGCGAACTCTCCCACACCCTGCCACTCCCCACAACGTCCAGAAACTTATACCCATTGGTACATGCTGATCCGAAGAGCACTAGCGAAGATTTGGAGCTAACTCAACCCGATTCGACTTCTGGTCGGGTCGGTTCCAGCGTAGCTCAGTGGAAGAATCCGAAGGGAGCTTTGCCTCTTTCGATATTTGGAGAGGTAGAGGAAGAGGAGGAATCAGATGCCGGCTGTCCATCATTTGGTGCAAGCCTCTTCTCAGATACGAATAACAATAGTAATAATGACAATATGGATATGGTTAAGGAGGGATCGAGTGGTGTGAATTTGAATGATGTGATTATTACTTTGTATAAGCAGAGTGAGGCTGGGAATGGGTTGAATCCCGTTTCGAATAGATCGAATTCATTTCCATCTGGGTCGAATTTAGACTTGAATGTGGCTGTTCCTGATCTGAGTGGCATTCGAGCTAATTCGGATTATAAATCATTGGATTTCGTTTGGGACTGGGGTAATCTGAATCAGAACGGGTCACATGTTGGTGGTGCTAATCAGTCGAATCCAAATTCACAAGGTGTTGATCTTAATTGGAATCCACTCAATTTGCCTTCCAATGGATTCATTTTTAGTGGAGATGCGTCCAATTTGAGTACAGTAGACGTGAGACTGAGTAAAGATGGAGTAAGCTCAAACGATAATAAAAGGTTTGGTAATGATGATGATGGTGATGCAGGGGAGGAGGACAATGATGGGTGGGAATTTAAGGCTGCAGAGTCGAAAGCTAGTGAGGAAGATGAGATATCTGAGGTAAACAGGTGATTCTATGATTTTAATTTTGTTGACGTTATGTAATGCTTTCTTTTAACATCATTATGGAATTCGGTTTTGTTGATTCCTTTGCTGCCTTCTCTTTTGAAGTTTACTGTTGGCCTTGGACTAATTATAGGATTCCTTCTTTGAATCAGAGTGGCCAAAAGAAGACTGATAATCAACCAGTACCTAGTTTTAATGGACTCGATTCTAGTTGGAGTGCATCAAGTTTGGACTTTCTAGGTTGGAGCTTGAATGGCAATGGAGTTAATTCAAGTAGCAATTGGGCAGGTATAGATGAAGGTAGGGGACTCGGTGATGCTAATGAGCAGGGATTTAAAGCTGCTGATATCAAACACCAAATTGGAGACAGGAAATCTAAGGTAAAGGTTAGTGTATGATATGCATTTCTGATTGATATTTAGGTACGAATTATCAGTATTTGGGCTAAGTAAGAACCCAATGATTGCACATATATAGAAGATCAATTTGTAAGATTTTTTGTACTACTGATTTTGAATCCTTGTAAATTTGATCTGAGTTTTGGAAATTCAAGGATGGTGAGATCAAGGCTGAAAATGCAGCAAGTTCAATCCTTAAAACCTCTGGTTCTAGTTGGGGTGTCTTGTATTCAGATCCTAAAACAATGCATTGGAACGTGACTATGTTTAACTCAGACAAGAAGCAGATCAATTCAAAAGTAACTTAGTTGATGGTGCTAATAGGTGGGGATTCAATGATTCACATCCATAAATGTATTTCAGGCATGAAACTTCCAAGGTAGTTTATCTTGTTATTCTGTTGGCCATTCCTCGATTTAGTCACTGAAAAAGACCTAATTGAAATGAATTGATAATTCCTGAAGAAAAGCCCATTCAATCATGGGTTAATTGGTACTTTTCTCTGCTCCTCTGCTAGAATTCATATAAGCTTCAGAAGTTTGATTCTCTACAATTATTCATGTTTTCATTGTTGCATCTTAATCTTATAATTCAGTGGCTCTAGTGGCTTAAAGAACATGCAGAATTCATGGTTTTTTATTTGGATCTTTCCTAAGGTATGCACCTACTTCCCTGTTCAGGTTGACCTTGAGAGGACTGAAATTGGGCCAATATCAAATTCCAGTGGCAATTCAAGCTGGAATTTTGTAAGCTTGGATAGCAATGGGATGAAGACCAATCTTAGTGAGGTAGGGTTATGTATGAAACATGTGGATATAAATCTTGAGAATGAAGATCTTGACGGTGATGATGAGTGGGAATTCAAGGTTGCAGAATCAGAAACTCAAACTAAATACAAGAAAAATGAGGTAAAAAAACTTCCCTTTCTGGTTCTAGGTTTTTAATTATGAGTGTTGCTTCGCCGTGTTGAGAAACCAAGTTTTAATTTGAGTAGATGATTTCTGCCAAAGTAAGCCAATTTAGATAATATCTAGGTTTTTTAATTCATACAGCCATGAAGTATTTGAGATTGACTAAGTTAAGTTATTACATCTCCAGCTTTTCGGTCCGCAAAATTTGTATATATACTGCTATGTTCTTTGTTTCCTTTTCCTTTTCTCCTTTTATTTATGTTATTTCTGTTGGTTTTCAAACTTGATAGCCTTTATGCTTTGTTTGGATCCATCAGTCTAACATGTTTCTTTCTGCAGGAGGGTGAGAGAATAGCAGATAAATCTGGAGAGTTGACCACATTTAGGACTGCAAATGGATTGCAGAGTAGGGGTCATTTATTGCGTGAATCATTGGATTCCTCTCAGATCTCTGATGAATGGAATTTTGAACTTGATCTCAACTCAAGAACCTTGGTTCGTGATAGTTCTACTCCAGATGCATACACTAATAGCAAAGAGGACAGTGTCGAAGACTCTTGGGCTTTCAGAGCTGCATTTGCACAAACCGAATCAAATAATAAGGTCAAGAGCTCGTCCAATTTGACTTATTAATTATGTCTATGGTTTAACCAATCAGCATATTGAAAATATCATTTTCAGGAGCAGAAGGTGGATGAAATTTCTGGTAGTAAGGAATTGTTGGCATTTGATAGAAAATTCCTGGCAATTAAGCTCATATCTACATAACTATATTGCTTATTCAAGTTGATATGCCATGAGTTATGGAGATTGACATTCACTTCTCTGAAGCTTATATGCGTAATAAAGTTTATTGTTATAACTGTATTTAAAACTGAATTGTTATGGTGGAACTGCTTTCTTTATTGAACATACTTCCAAACATGAAGTCTTTTTTCGTTCTTGTGTTTAGGGGGCCAACCTAAGCTCAGATAGCCAAAATAGAGCTTTGCCTTTGTCCTTTTTTGGCGAAGAAGAAGAGGAAGATGGCAATGACGTGATTCATCCAAACACGTCAAGTCAGATATGGAGCTCCTGCTCAACTGATGGCAATAAGTGTCCTGATATAAACACATCTCTCAATGATCTTATATCAAGTTTGTACAGTCAAGCTGAGGAGAATAAATCTGTAAATCATGGACCAAATCCTAGTGAAAATGGATCAGCTTCCATGATGTGTGTAATGGCTCCAAATTCGTCTCGTAATGATGATGATTTTGATGATAATTCTTGGGAATTTAAAGCTGCCTCTTCAGGAACTGGAGTTGAAGATCAGACCTTTGGCTTTGGTGTTGGAGAAACCAACCCTAACCTTTCCAGTGTAGAGTTTAATTATTACACAAGTTTCTTTAGCAAATTGGAGGAAGAATTGCATTATGTTGGACATTGCCATCTTGAAAACTTAAAGGTTAGTGTATAATTCAGGATTTTCCCCTTCTGTTGGAGGTTGTTTGTCTATGTCATTGAATCTTGAAATATGTCTTCTGGTAGAAAGCTCGAAATGCTACTGGTCTTACAGGAGAAGATACTAATGTAGAAGCCCTCAATAAGGAAATACAGGTATACACCTAATTTTCTTAGGTATCTTGTGTTGTTTCCTTCCTTCTGCAAGATGTTTGGTTGTCCTCCTGTTAAACATGAAGTGATATTACTTGTACTCTTAGAACCTTTTTCATCATTCTTCACAAAAAATCTCAAGGCCTACCATCTTTCCCATAATATTTTGGTTCTTCTGCATTAATGGTCAAAGTTTTCTCTCTCTCTCTCTCACACACACACAAATACGCAAAAGATGGTAGAACACTCATGCTTTTTACTATATGGCCTTGACTTGCCATTTAAGAATCACTTGACAATGCTATTTAAGAATCAAGTTTTCTTCCCCTAGAAGTCAGATAATATGCATTTCTCAGGTTTGTTTGACTTTTACTGATAATTTTTTGTTTGATCTTTTAAATGATGTTTTCTGCTTCAGAATCTTGAGAGTTTACTGTTCCAAGATTTGTTGAGTAAGGGCGGAATCAACTCAGATAGTTATTCATCAAATAAAAGATGCCTTGACAAATTAGTTCAAGTTATGCAGGAACCAAAGTTCCAATTGTTTGACTCAGAATACCAGTTATCAAAGAAAGTGTCCGCAGTATGTCAAGTGTATCTATTTTTGATATTTGGCTTACTAGTTTTTGTTTTTATTCTTTGTTTCACATAATGAAAAAAACTCACATGCATGTCTAAATAGGTGGAGAGCAATACTGGATTGGCTGTTGAACTTCTTAAGCTGGTGGCCTTGATCTTGAAAATTTTGACATTGCTTTCACAGAAGGACCAGTTTGATTATATTTCCAAGTGGTATAAGATGTTGTCCACATGTGCTCAAGAGCTGATACATGGTGCCTTTATTTGGAAGCAATCATTACAAAAGAATGTCCATCATCAGATACTTTCTCAACCTACAGGTACTGTATTATATTTTGTGCAAGGGAATACATTGTGTTATCATATAGATGGTTGATCTTTGCCATTTTTTTGCGCAAATACAGGCAGGAGGTATATCCTTGCCCTTAGTGAGGTTTACAGGGTTGTTGAAGTTCTTGGAATATCAGCTAGACTTTACAAGCCGTGGATATTAGCATGTCCTGTAGATCACACTCAAATTTTTACTCTTCTAAGTGAGTGTTCTACCCTATGGTCAAGCTCAGGACTTGAAGAAGCTCTGAATAGCATTTCGGATATGGATGGTTTTGAATCTGATGGAAGAATCAAGACATTACTACAGTCCATCAAATGTATTCATGATATTGATGTGCATACAGTTTATAATCACATTTTTTCTGGACAAGAGCCTACCTGTCGATTATCAGCTTTGACACTTGGAGCAGTCCCAGGTATGCATAATATTCAATGGTCTAATAGCATTAGCTTAGGCCATGGGTCAAATGAAGGTATCAAAATTGCGCAGTTCTTAGAAATATGAATACATTCTTTTGTGCTAATATTACACTGAAGCTGATCATTTGGTGAAACGCATATCTTGCAATCATTTGATCTTTTGCCTCTATTTGGTCAGGCATGTATCAGATGCAATAAGATGATGTTAACATAACTTTCTAGAGCCGGTAAACAGGCTTAGTTTATTAATCATCTCGAGTTTTTTGAACCAGGGATGAAAATGGTGGAATGGAATGGGGATCCTTACTTTCTCACACTCGCTAATTTGTGGGCAAATTTAGTTAGTTTTGATCCTCCAAATTTGCCATTCATGCAATTTGGATGATTGGATACTAGCTAGTTTGACGGTTATGATATGGATGACAACATTGAATCCAACTGCTTCTGAGAAGAATTCTGAGACAAATTATTGTGGACCACCACGAAGGAAAGCACTCGGGGAGCTTTACGGGACAGGTTTGAATTTAAGAAACAAATGGGTGCACTGAGCTCATTTTTGTGAGGTAAAAGAAGTGTCCAACAGCTCTATAACTTTGCATTCTACTTGGAAGCTTAATCGGGCAAAAGTTGTGACTTTATGCTGTATAGTTGTTAGCAGCTAACATCTTAAACCTGGAAATAGGTCCACAATACATATAGTTGTATGTTTCTCTCTCCTTCCAACATTCACATCCTCCCCGTGGTTTTGTGTTGTAAGTTATGTTGTCAGGAATAATTGAATGGTTATCCCTGTCAAGTGATTTATGCAGATGCAAAATGAAACCGAAGCCTGCAAATTCTATTTTGTATAAATGATTCTTTCATTTGCAGTATAATTGAAATTTTTTATTCTTTCGTCCCACTGAAATGGTGTTGCCCTCTCACTCGTCTAACAGGATGTCTTTGCCTTCACCATTCTCGCACACAATGTATGGCGTTGGACTGTAACGTTAGGCCCAAATGACCAATGTACAGAATTGAAGCTGTGTCCGAATTCCCTTCTACTCTTGTGTCAATTTCTAAACCCTGCATTCTCTTATGCGGCTCTCAATTGTTTGATCTCATGCTGACATCCTCTTTTCAGGTGTTCAATGACATTAACAACAGTGAATCTTTTTTTTGTTTATTTAAGATTTTATCTTGTTGACTGTTGAATATAAGTGTACCTTCAATCTTTCTTCTTCAATGTATCTTCTGCATATCTTTCCTTCACCACCATACCAAGAAAGTAAGACACTGATCCCATACCCCTACTCTGTAAAATTCATTCACAGAAGTAGACAAATTACATTGTCTCCCTAGATGAATCTCATCTTTCTTGATTCATTGGAAAAAGAAGAAGAAAAAAAAAAGCAGCATCTTCCTCATTCTATTATCAGTATCAACTTCATAATCTTGTAAATAAGCATTTTGATTCATTGATAAGCAGTGGAGTTGGCAATGATCTCCTGGCAAGAAAGACTAAGACCCTGAAGCACTTCTGGTTTGATAATTCCAAGACGCATATAGCATAACCAGTTATAGAGTTACAATAAGAAGTATGTACCATGGTTGATATATACCGGAAATAAACCGACTTTGTCTTTAGTAAAACACCCATGCGTCTTGAAACACAAGTCGTAGCCCTTTTATGCTAACAATACCCCCCTTTATGGTTTAACAGCAATCTGAAAACAAGAACATTGTGATTATCACTGAAGATCGAAATCATTTTTCTATTTCTTACAAAATGTCCTTCATCCTTACTATCACTTGAATGATTACTACAGCCCGAGTCTCATTTTTTACGACAATTCAACATTATCTTGAATTGTCGTGAAAACATCGTCTTTTTCACGACAATTCAACATTATCTTGAATTGTCGTGAATCTTCTTCTGAGGCTCTGAACACTAAATTCTTTTTCTTTGAAAACATCGTCTCTTATATTTCTTGGAGTCTTATTTTATATGCGAGGAGAAATCCATTAAATTCTTCCAATGGTAGTGTTATTAGATCTTTGGCTACTTGTATAGGCATTTCCACACTAATGCAACATTAATATAAGTCTTTCTGTGACTTTTGAGAGTATTAATAATATCAAGAAATCTATCATACATGCTATAGATGCTTTCATCATGTTTTATTTGGAACAATTCATATTTATGTGTTAGTATACTTTGCTCTCCTTAACTTGATTTGTGCCCTCGTGAATAATTAATAATGTATGCCAAATGTTATGTCATTTCACACATAAAGACCTATTAAATTTGTTTCTCCTAAGGCACAAAATAGGATGTGCATTTTTCTGCTTATAATAGGCCTTACCATCTTTAGCACTTTTACATGTTCAAATTCTATCCGTTTGAACAACAATTTAAAATAATAAAAATTAAGAATTATAAATCATTTCTAAGCTCAATCAAACTAGCACTTTTTCAAGAGAAACGTTCTCTTGTTTCTCCTTTGATTTTTAACATACATAGCGCGGAATCTAAAATGTGCTTGAGCATATGCATATGACAAGTGAGGCAGGAAACAAGCTAAAAGTTCACCCTTTTTATCTCCAGAATAGTTGTTCTCAAATTATCCTCCGTTTGCATCCATGTAATAATTTTGGAAGTGTAGTATAAAACAAAGCTTACAAGTTTCACGTATGGTGGTCCTCTAAATTACATGTTCCCACGAAAAAGAAAAATTAAAAGAATCAAGTATGACAGTTCCAATTGTTGACTAATATTTCTGCAAAATATTGTGATGAGAGAAAGCCAGAAGAGTTCTCTTCTCCCTTTTTCTCTATGATTTACAAACTCGTCATTCCTCCCTATGGATAAATGGATGGTTCTTATACTGTAACTGTGAACAAATATATCTTCAGGGCCACAGACAAAGCTACCTGTAATAGAAAGATAGCAGCTACAATCAAGAACCATCGTTCACCAGCAGACATAATATGTGCTCGGAGGTTAAGTGCCACGAAGCTTGCAGACATGAGCCCAGCAACAGCTGCAATGACCCACCTAAAGATTTCCAAAGGAACAATGGAGAGACACTGCCACCAAAATGCAGAAGATTTATCATGTAACCAATCCTATCTCAGTGCTTCTGAAATTATATTTTCTAAGTACCACAAAATTCACTGTGAAGGGAAATTAACTCACCAATGCTGGAATAAACACAAATAGAGAATATCCATAAAGACAAAACAGTTGGACAAGGCCTGATGGTGCTGAGAAATACTTGAGGATTACATACAGGACAAGAGGAACAATAGTAACATAGCCGTAAAACAAGCCGGCAGACCAAGTAACCAGATTTATATCATAGTCCCATTCCTTGTTCTTCAGTTTGTGTGCTATGTATGTCACAAAAGTGCCAATGGATGCTGCAACAAAAATAAGGGTGGTGCATATCCAAAATGGTCCATATCTGCAGAATGAATGAAATGAAAATGAGGCATATTTCTACTTGTTATTAAAGGAGACATATGCAATTTTTCCTCAGCCAACTAACGTCTTATCTTGAACTGAAGACTGTCTAATAAATCAAGTCATAGCACAGAATAGTTTGTTAACACTCAAGACAAGTCAGATAGAATAACTCACAGATCTGGATTGCTAGCAGTTTTCTCGCTAAAGTTTCCCCTAAATGGAAAAAGTGAATCTTTTATTCTGTCCAATACATCTGAAGTGTCAACATCAAAGTATGGCTTATATGCATTAACTGAGCATGCCCGAAACCAACCACTTTGCTGTGATTCATCAGAACCAGAAGCAGGCTTTGAAAATGTATCTGCAAAGAAAAGTTTAGTAGCCATTAACTTGTAGCATGAGTCGAAGTCCAGTCCATAAGACACTTTCATTTTGTGAAAAATTAGTTAAAATACAGATGACTTGCATACATTTTCTGCAACATAGTAAAGTGTTGTAAGTAAGCCAAGAAGAATGTTCTAATCGAAGAAATCATCAGAACAAGGAATATCAGTATAATCACTTAATCATTACCACAGCATCCACTAAGATTTCCTAGGTTATCAATCAGCTCATCTCTACTAACATCATTTCTCAGCAGTTTATATTGGCATTACAAATAAACCACAGATAGAAGTGTAAGCTAAAAGCAAAATAAAAAAACTGCAAATACTATCCATTCTACCATAGGTCACTGATTCATCCCTACCCACATCAGACTACTAAATTGCATGATCTGGGATGAAGTGGAGAGAACTAAAACTATTTAAAAACACCCTTTCCTAGAGATGTAAACGGGCAACAAAATTGAAATCACCAAGCAGAAACAATGTAAAATCGTCGAGTGTAAGCACATTACCATTAAGACCAAGTCCTGTCCTAATGGTCTTACGTTGAGCAGAAAATTCAAAAGCATTACCAAGAAAACAAAGAATATTCATAAAATACCATCGGCATCACGCGGAGGGCGGGAGGCCCCAGAGATCTTTCCCTGAGCACTCGACGGAGGAAAAGTCTGTAGATTGGAATCTGCAAATTCAAATTAAAAAAAATACACCAGTAATATTTTAAAGACAGAAATATTAAGAAAACAAATGTTTCTAAGGTCAAAAGGAAAAATAGAACTAAACCTGCGAAATGGACGGTGACATGACCTGGATCTGGAACGGCCTGTGCAGAGAAGAAAGTAAAGATCTGAAATCAAATACAATAATAGGAACAGAAGATAGACAAATAGAGACGACACTTACGGGAACAGATCCAGACACCTTTTGGTTATCAATGGTGGTGTAATTACCTCCTGACATCATCTTTTCCACAGATCTCGTGCCTCTCCCTTTTTCTCTTTTTCTACTTTCCCTTCTTCTTTCTCCCTCAGTTATCTGTCAACTTGTCTTTTATGGGGAGATACGGCGGACGCGTCTCTAATCTGTATACAGAATAGCGTAATTAATTGTTGGGCCGTTCCTATCGTTATCCAGATTCGGAATTCTACGTCGAAATATACTAGTAGAGCTTTTATCCGTATAGTGTTTTTTAGAAAAAATTTATTAAAAAGTCAGTTTATTGTTTAATTATCATTTAAAAAAAAGTTTTATATAATAAACTGTTTGACAATATAAAAATAAAAATACTTTTAATTTTAATTTTAACTGTATTTTTTTTATGATAAAATTATTTATGCACATAAATATTATTTAAAGTATATTAAACAATATTAAACTACGATATATTAATTATTATATAATTTTAAACCATATGAAACATAAATAAAAATCTATCTAACTAAATCTTTTATATGAATTATAACATAAGTAAAACTAATATAAAAAATAAATATTAAAATATATAAAAAATTAAATAATATTATATAATTTT
>JANITX010000008.1:15842438-15853749 GCA_027564395.1 Erythroxylum ulei
AATTGTTGGGAGTTAGTAGCCATGTTGAAAATCAGATTTTTGGCTTCAATAAGTGTCTTGTCTACTAGTGCACCTCCGTTTGCTACATCTATCATACTCATTTCTTATGGAAGACACCCCTTATAGAAGTATTGGATCAAAAGCTACTCACTGATTTGATGGTACGAGCAGCTAGCACATAACCTCTTGAAACACTCCCAGTACTCATATAATGTCTCCCCTTGGTGTTGTCGGATTGCACATATCTCCTTCTGAATATTCGTAGCTTGAGAGGTAGGGAACTGCTTCTCTAGAAAAAGTCTTTGCATCTCATTCCATGTAGTGATCGATCTTGAGGGCAAGTAGTAAAGCCAATCCTTGGCAATGTCCCCCAATGAGAATGTAAATGCTCTTAACTTAATCTGCTCTTCTTATACCCAACTGGCTTCATGCTAGAACAGACCATACGAAACTCCTTGAGATGCTTATAAGGATCTTCACCTACCATACCACGAAAAGTAGGCAAAAGATTAATTAGACAGATTTAAGCTCAAAGGCAATATCAATAACAGGAAAATCAATACATAAAAGTTGATGATTCAAATCAGGAGCAGCTAATTACTTAAGAGTGCGATCATTGTTTTGACCTGCCATGTTAGAATCAATTTCAGAAATGGAATCACTAGGGGAATTAGAAAGAAAATATAAAACAAATTGAGTTCCTGGTGATGAATCAAGTTCCCATGAGATGATAACGGATCCTCGAAACTTTGTGCAACTTGTCTTCTCACTCTGCGTAATGTTCTTTCAAGTTCTAGATCAAATTCAATTCACCAAAGTGAGAAGATTGCGTCATACACCGTAATTGACCAAATAAGAAAAAAAGTTAATTGAAAAAAAAAAGAAGAAGATAAATTCAAAAAAGCAAAGGATATTAATCTTGGCAACGACGTCAAAAATTGGTAGCGTGTTGTAACACTAACCAAAATAAACTAAACCTACTGCTATAACAGTGGTGTGTCTAGGTTGATCCCAAAGAGATTAATTCCAATTACTTTCTTAAATTCTACATATATGTAAAATTGGGGGTTTGGTTTGATACAAATTAGAAAACAATGTAAAATTAAATATGTAAAAACAACTCAATCTAAACAATAGCAAGTGATTAAATTGATTAATGGGTTGAAATCTGGTTCTTTGGTTTAATCTCATCCTAAGCATTATTTCACATATGTCATTGAATTATTGTCTTCACACCTCTCTTTAGACCATTGATCATGAATTAACAACAAGCTTTATTAATTCCGGTTTTTCCTTAGGTTGTAGATAATTAAGAAGAGCTTGTTAATTAACCCTAACAATCGGATAACCTAGAAATATCTTTCTAAGTTTAATCTGACAACTGCAATATGATTGAAAAAACAAACTAATATAAGCAATAATCACACAAGCTTAGATTATTTAACTTATGTTATGTTATCCCTAATGAATTAATATCGTTAGTTGCCACATACAACTTCAAACAAGACTATTACGTATCGTATTCAAAATCTAGCAATGGGTTTTCATGAAAAATGATTCAATAGAGCATCAAAAGCATTCTCATATAACACCTAATCAATAATCTTAAGATAACATAAATCGTCCATAAAAAAGGGAAAGAAAACGATACATAATGACGTATTCTTAAATGTGCTCTTTGGCATCGACTGCACCTTTGAACTAGCATTTGGTAGGTTAGCCCTCCATCTTTTCCATCAAGCTCCAAGAATTAGCCAAGAATGTCTCCATCATTGTTGAAAATTGATCACAATTAAAGAAGATTAAGGTCTAGTCATTTTTTTAACACTTTCCATTTGTAATCTCCAAGAATGAAGAAGAATCAACTACTGTCTACTCTCCTTCTTGAAGACCAAAGAGGAATAATGAAGAAGGAACATCACTCTATCCTCTCGTCCAACCGCCACTCACACCATGTCTTATATTAAAAAATAGGTTAAGATAATAACGGGACAGGTGTCTAATGGTTCCAACCTTCATATGCTTTAGCCATCACACTCTCTTCTTTATTCCCTTAAGCCCTTACATGCTTCAGCTGTGACACACACCATGTCCTTTTCATATTCAATATCTAGGTTTTTAATGAGATAAATGGACATGTGTCTTTCTTTGGTAACTTTATGTGTTTGTCTTCTTTTTACTCCATGTTACGGCCACATTTTTATTCTCTTTTTTTAACAGTCGACCACACACATCTTATTCTTATATTAAAAACTAGGTTAAAGTCATGTGATAAATGGACATCTAGCTTAATTCTTTCAGTAGTGTAATTCATGTTATAGCTATGATCTTTTTAGATCAAAATGTTACATATACCTCCATTTTTATGCTCTATCTTGTCTCATTTTCTTTTAATCTTTTTTATTCTTCTTGCTCCATGAAGATAATAGAGTATGACCATTGAGAAGATGACTCAATAAGTATGCTTTTGGGTCACTTTAGCTCCTTCACTTCTGAAATGTACCTAAAATCAAATATGAGCTAAAGTGAGTATCCTAAGCATTTTAAGGCATTAATCGCTAAGTGTAATGGATTAAATGAATAAAAAATTACACACATATCAATCACGTCCCTTATCAGTGACAATCAAGGGGCCTTCATCAACAACAGACAGATTAGAGATAACATATTAATTGTGCAAGAACTCCTTAAAGGTTACTTTAGAGCAAACTCAACAACAAACTGCACCATAAAGATCAATTTCCACAAAGCCTATAATAGTGTGTACTAGACTTTTCTATGGGATCTGTTGGCTACTTATGATTTTACAAGAACCTTCATCGATTGGATTAAGGAATGTATAACCATGACAAGTTTTTCCATACTTATTAATGGTAGCCCATCCAAGTCTTTCAAAGCTGGAAATGTTTAAGGCAGGGGATCCTCTTTCTCCCCACCTTTTCATAATTTTCATGGAATTTTTAAATTCTCTAATCAAGCTTGAAGTGGATTCGAATGTTAAATTTAAGCATCACTCGAAATGCAAAAACTTGGGCTCACTAACCTTGCTTTCATAGACGACTTACTACTCTTTTGTAGTGCAAACACAACCTCGATTTCTAGCTATATGAGAGTATTGCTCAAATTCAAGACAGCCTCGACTCTACAGATCAATCTCCATAAGAGTCATTTCATACTGTCCAAAAAAGCAACTTGGATGGTTGCATAAATTGCCTCAATTACGGGAATGATAGCGAAGGATCCCCCGCTACTCTATTTAGGTCTCATTATGTCAAAAAGGGGATAACCTTTCTGGAATGCAGCCCTCTTATAGAGAAAGTGAAAAAGGGACTTGGTTCATGGGTGAACAAATATTTATCCTTTGCAGGGAAAGTATAACTTATAAAATCAGTGTTAAACTCCTTGCACATTTATTGGAGCTCATAGATTTTTCTATCAAAACATGTAATCAAGACAATCAAGAGGCTATTCAAAGATTTTTCTATAGAATTACTCAACTAGTACAAAAGGCAATGCTAAGGTGAAATAGGCAAACAAATGTTATCCAAAACATGAAGGGGGACTCAACATATATCCGATCAAACTCATCGATCAAACTCTCGTCCTATAGTGATTTTGGTGGATCCTTAAAGACAGGAATTCTCTATAGCTTAGATGGCTTCACTCGTATTTTTTCAAAGGCAAAAGCATTTGGGAAATCAAGAAAAAGGTTCAAACTCTTTCTTCCTAAATTAGCTTCTCCAATTGAGACACTTAGTTAAGGATGCTATGTCTTGTTCCATTGGTGATGGGAAACATACCTCTTTATGATTCAATAATTGTTCAGGTAGAGGACCTCTTATCCACTTTGTGGATGCAGCAAGAAGCTTGATCGATCTCCCACTGCAAACTAAAATGGCTTCCTTCTTCATTGGAAATCGCTGGTGTTTTCCTGCCTGTCTCAACCATTTACAACCTCCATACAATCCTAATTCACTCCAGCATGATACATTCTTTTGGCACAATCGACCAACTCTTCAATTGTCTAATAGAAACATGAGAGATATTTTATGATTGCAAAAACCAGTAAGGGAGTGGTCTCACATTATCTAGAACAATAACATTCCTCCAAAAACTGCCTTTCTCCTTTGGTTGGTCATTCAAAAACATCTCAATGCTGCTAATAAGATCCGGTATTTACATGTCAATTTATCATGTCCTTTTTGCTCAACCGAGGAAGAATCACATGACCATTTATTCTTCATATATGAGCTCACAAAATGTATTTGGGAAGCAATTGCAAGGAAATGTCAATGGTTAGTACAACCTTACACACTCTCGATGGCTCTACACTAGTTATCTACTAAATGCACATCACCAAAAATGATCCATTCTCTAGCAGTTAACTTTTGTGTACAAACCGTCTCCGTCTGAAAGGAATGAAATGCTTGAATGTTTGAAGCTAAGCGGAAAGTTTTTCCCCTTCTTATCTTAAAGACTCTACATAATATCAACAAACTCCTTATGTTGAGAAGCATAACCTGAATTTTCTCTGGCTTTTTGTCATGTTACTTACACATTACGCATCTTAAATATTTTTGGTTTTGAAGTCATTTAACCATTATGTGGACAAGTTAACCCCCTTATGTATATTTATATTTGTTATGTAATTCCTTATTAATGAAGTTCTCTTTTATTTTTCAAAAAAATGTTGATTATTAGCAATTATGGGTTTATTTTGGCTATGGATTGCTATATTTTTTAAGGATTATTCTTAAATTGTTTTCAAAAAAATGGATTGCTATACTTTGTGGTGTTTATTATTTTATATTTGGTCTAAATCGAGAAATTAGGTTAAATTATCTATGTTATGTTGCACAACGCGAGTTGGTACCATAATAAACCTATAAACATCAAATTAATAGGTACTTAAAGAGAGATTTTAATTTTTGGTTAGTTATCCACAGGATTGCTTTAAATCGAATTAGGTAGTTAAGAACAGTTTTGAGAGATCAAGAGGTTACAATTCAATTCTTATCTATTTTAATTGAGATTACTTGGCTAGATCTCAAGAGAGGATAATCATAACTATTAGATATATAAGGTCGAGTATTATTAAATCAAGAAAGTGAAATGAAAACAAAACAATGATAGAAGTAATTCCTATGTTGTCATCATTAATTAATCAATAAATTCATTGTTGCTTATTAAGGATTCAATTTTCATTATTCTTTAGTTTAGTTTATTTTTTGGTTACATTATCATATTGTTTACCATAAACAGAGTGTTACAAAAATTATTAAGCGTCTAGACCAATCCTCAAGGGAAAGACACTATTTATGCTACAAGGATACGACCTATATACTTATAGTAAAGATTGATTAAGAATCACATGAACACTTATCTATTATACATGATGATCTTTTTTTATACATAGGCATAGTATTAAATGAATAAAATCAAGCTAAAGTGTTTATTAATGTACAATATGTTTTGTGCTTAGTGATAGTATTCTCATATTAAAGTGAAAGTGTGACTTATCTGTTATAAGCACTGGCATTCTTTGTAAATAGCCATTTAAGCTTAAAATATATGACTCAAATTAAACATTCTATATATATATAAACCTTCCATTGTTAACCTTCTCCAAAGCCTATTCCTTTAATCCATCCAGACACCATGTCTTAATAGACGTGCCATGCAATGAAATTAACAACCGTTTCTTTGTCCTTTTAACTTAAAAACAACTGTGTCCATGGTTGGAGTTCCATTTGATACACTAGTAGTCTCAAAATGTATAATTAAAAAAAAATCAGCTTCTTTGCAGAATAATGGTTACCGCAAACACTTATTTCCCTCATTTCAAATATGAAGTAAGAATCAAATTTCAATCCCAAAATCAGAAATTGAACCCTGCCTCTCCTTGTCCTGAAATTAAGACATACTATTTACAGGGAAATCATGTTGAGACCATTACGCAGCTTTTAATCTGCTCCTTGTGAGGAAGAGATATCTTCTGACTGCAAGTATGAGGACCCAAGTAGTTGTAGAAATTTTCTCCTTGATCATTAAAAGCAATGCTGAGCTTAGTACCGTCTTCAAGATCTGAGCTTGCAGTCCCTTGAAGAAGCCTAAAGCCCCTTCTCTTTTCCATATAGCATGGAAGACACTGGAGATTGTTTTGCTAGATTTTGATTTTGGAAAAGCTTCTTTAGCTTTTTCATCATCTGAATCTGCAGCTTGAATCATCACCTTACACCTGCAAAAACACCATATTTCAGTTGAACCTATCTAGTAAGCACAGAATGTACAATGCTTTGCCGCTCATATGCACCTGATTGCAGGGTATGTCAGAACAGTGGCTATACTCTTCGAAACTGCTCCCAAGACAAAAGCTGAGAAGGCAGAAAGGGCTAAAGCAGGGGAATTATCATCTGCTTTAACCTGTTTGCTTTTCAGAAGTCTATGTTTCAGCTGATCAAAAACTGTATACTGCATAAATAATAATTCTGGATTCAGCTGACTTCAAATTATACCAATAATCTCAGCAATTATTTGTGGAAGTAACTCATCCGACTCTTTCAAGCTATAGGGGAAGTTAAACTACCTGAATAGCAGGGTTTGAAGTCAGCAAAAGGGAAATGCTAAGGCCATCAAAAGCATCACTCCAAGTTCCCTCGGTCAATGAATTCCAAAGCCCTTTTGATTTGCCAAAGGCACTTGTCTGCATTCTTGATGATGCTGTATCCAAAGGCTACAAAACAGTTCATAAGATCATCAAATTCATTCTTTCATAGAGACACGAGTACCAAAAAAGAACATTGGAACAGTTGGGAAGTTTGGAAACAGTAGTTAATTATTTGCTAACTTACTTTATCTTCCCTCTATCATCAAACAAATCAAGAACTATTACACCAAGTGATACAAGATCAAACAGACGTATATGCAAAACTTTAATGTATAACAACTGGCAATTGCTAGTATTTGCACCATTTTATAAGGATGCAACGCCAGCAAAATTTTGAATAGAAATAATATATTGAGACTTCCATTCCAGATCCAACAGAACTCACAGACTACCACGGAAATCTCCATAAACCAAAATGCATCCTTGATTTAATATGGTTACAAACAGAATACAGCAATCACGAAATACATGAACTACACGTTGGCAATGTGAAGGGACAGTGGCTGGCTCACCTGAGTAAGTATAGCAGTGCATGCCCCTGCAGCAGCAGCAATAATCAAGTTTGCTTTTGTCCCAATTTTTTTCAAACCACTCTTTTCAAGATATAGTCTTTTGAAGTAGCTGTACCCATAGAAGTAGACAAATTGTGAAATCACAGACTGCAGATTTTTTGTCCCTAAGCCCTGATATAACGACAGAACCTTCCCAGTAGATATTGCTTCCCATAGAACATCAGAAAGGTACCTACACAAGCCATAACAGGAAAAAGAAATAAATAATGAAATATAACCCTTAGTTGCCAACAACAACTATAGTACCAAGAAAGAGATTCCATAACCTACGTCAAAAACTAGAGGATATATATTTTAGTACGGTTCCTCAAGTCCACTAAAAGCAAAGATAGGCAGGAATCGAGAAAATAGAGCAACTCAGTGAGCTATAAGCAGAAAAACTCATTACATTTTGGGATAAATATTGCAAAAGAAGTGTTTCACTAACGAGGTTAGGTAAAATTTACGTTGAATATCTTAAAAATTTGAAAATAAATTAAAGGTCTTCAGAACCATGTTCATACACATAAATCAACGTGCTAATCGGCAAGACCTTCACATGGATCATTGAGCTAAAAGGAGCATTACCCTCATTTACGATCCACAAAATTACCAAGTGCCAAATGACTATGCGTTAGGTCAACTCGCTTCTAACAGTAGCAGATCCTCATCCACTCAAATCACAAAAAAAAACTTAAAAAGGGACACAAAATAACTTTCTGAAATCAAGTTGAGCCACAACCATTGATAACTTCAATTGCAGCAGTCGAGCAACCAAAGTTTAAACCGTTGGACAACAAACAAAGAAACAATTTAGGAGATGTAAAATTTGGAACTAATCCAGAAATCACCAACACTGTATATTAATGTTATGGGCACCTCTCAGCTCTCTTTAATCACTTAAACCCGTTTCTCTCGCATAGGGTACAGCAGAAAGGGTAAGACCAAAACTCATAACTCCACAAGTTTCGCTCAACAGCCGTTTGACTCCCTCGGCATAATTAAACACTACAATTCGCAAAACCTTTGGAAAAGAAACTCGATCTAGACATAAAACTAAAACACATGGCTCTGTAAGAGCGAAAGAACATGTAACAGAGCAAATCTGAATTCAAGCATGAGTAGAAGAAGAAATTACACACGTTACACTCAGATATAGCAAAGAAACCATAGATCAAGAAATAGATCGCAATCACAGGTCAAAATAAAACATACCAAGATCAACAAAGAACAGAAGATATGAAGTTAAAAAGAAGAGAGAGAGCGTCAACCTGTACTTTTGCTGCCCATGGGCACGAACTTCGGCTTGGTACTTAGTCTTACAAGTATCAAGAGGGTACAAGATAGTAGTGCTCAAAAGAGAGCCAACAGCGCCGGACGCAGCCTCTGACAGAGATTCCAGATCAACAGCCATGCTTCGCAGAGAAAAAGCAAATGGAAGCAACTTTTGTATTAGAAGCGACTAGCGAGAGAGGAGATAGGATACGTTCCTCTTCCAGCGGGTAGGTATGGGAGGAAAATGACAACTTTATAATGACTTCCCCAAAAACGACTTGCGACTTGCTGCTTTGGCTTTGGGTGTTACGTTGGGACTTTAAAAAACACGTGTCATCTGCCACCTTTTCGGTCTTCTCCGTCCACCGACCGACTCGTCGATCCCCCCGAGTTCCTATTATTTTAATAAAATATTATTATTATTTAAAATATTATTATACTTTAATAAATAATTTCAATAATGACTGTAAGATCTCGGAAATGTTAAAATATAATTTTAGAGACCAGATCTTTTGTCCAGTTTTACTCTGTCTTATTCTGTCTCATGAAATTTCAGCTATTTATTTTACAGGTTTTATGCAGACCCCACATAAATAAATGGTTGAGATTTATTGGACATAATAAAACACCATAATATTAGACAGAAGATTTGAACTTATAATTTTGCGCTTAGATTAGGATGTTTGTAATTGTGAGATAGTGTTGATAAAATCGAATAGTAGTTGTATATATACTCAAGCTAAATGCCCAATTTTGTGGCTAAGCCTTTTTTTTATTTCATCAATTTAGGATTAAACATTTTAACCTGTTTAATTAAATTTTCAATTTTATCAAGTTTGTTCAATGTTAAGCTGTTTTGGACATAAACTTGGAGGTCATACACGCGCGTTAAGTTTGACATATGACCCTTTTACTTTGTTATTTCTCGGTCTGTGTGCTTGCTTCCATACATATGACTCTATTAGCTACCAAGTTTTGTTCTTTTTTATATTTTTAATAGATGGAGATGGAAATGGAACATAAAACATTTGCAATTTTCTTTACATCCTCCAATATTGTTGATTTGAGGTTTAGAGACTAATTCTTATTTATAAAATAAAATTAAACATATGATTACTCATAATAAATATTATTCATTGTTTCCGTATAAACAATATAAAAACGTGACAAAAGAATCATATACTTAGTCTTACATTAATTTCCGCAAAAAACAAAGCTTCACCAACAAATTCAAAGTCTACTCAGCTTCACAATATATTATATACAATAATTATAGGGGTACATTTTACTAAGTTTTTAAAAAAAATGCCCCTTCCTGTAGCACCCCACTTTCGCAATGACCCGAACTCGACATCATGTGTGATATCCGAGTCCGTGTTCCGCGAAGGTGACGTGCTAAAGCACTCAATCAGTCAGAAATTGGTATAATTTTTTTTTTAACCACAAACCTAACATGCGAAAATCAATACTCAAATTAGGCCCATATTTATTCATAACTATTTTCAATTATCACAAAACCATCAACAAAATTTTCAATAGTCATTTGGGTCCTTTCACAATTACAAAACACACAAGTCATTTCGGAATACAAATTTATACAAAAAGTTGCGGAAGATACAATTCAATACAAAATAAAGTAATGCAATGCAGACACGAACTGATTCCGACCTCTATCCTTTACTTGAATGCTGTAGGTATATTTCTATTGACCTAACGGGATATTCTTCTGATCCTGAAAAATATTTGTAAATTTTGGGTGAGTTTTGCGAACTTAATGAGTGACCATCATCGATGGCTCACCATTGACATAACACATAATTCACATTTTACCTTATTTCACATTTCACATTCAATACACTTAATCATTTATATTATACATATGCAATGCACATGAGGCTCTCTTTTCATTTGTTACTTTGTTGTGATCGAGTGCCTAAACTGTCCCATATAGGGCTCATTGATAACTGTCCCTTATCCACTTGGGAGATATAGAGCTCATTAAATGTTAAGTCTGAGGCTCTGAATCACTTTTGAGCTCGAGGCTCATTTTCACTCTTTGAGCTTTAAGCTCTAATCGTTGGCTACTCTGGTCACAACTGCCATTATATTTCATTCATTCATGCAATGGAATGCATCACTCACAATTGCATATCCATAATGTATCGCATCTCACTTTTAGAACAATCATATCGATCATATCGTTCATACAAAACGCACATAGCAATTACAATTGCAATGCACGTGAGACTCACTTTCATCTCAATTTTCCCCTAATATCCCCTTATACTAAATTACATCTCTTATCACAATACTCACATAACTACTTCGGTTCCAAATTTATCCTTTTATAATCATAACAATTTTATGATTGCATTTCATTCTACCTGTACACATTAGTCTCCTCATTTCTACTCATATTCTTATTTCCTCAATCAATCCACAACAATATACCTATTCACACCTATATCAACTTCAAGGGTATAAATCCCCATTGTGGTGAACCGTTATTTATCATACAAAACCAGATACTATTTCTCATTTTCAAAATGTCCATAAACGTTTATTTTCTCACATTCTGTCAAATCATCAATTTTCTCAATGCTTTTAACCGCTCGGACTCTTAAAGAAATGCTCATGCATGTGACTCATATTGGGGATCAGTTGCCGCAGTTTGCCATGACATGACTAGTATGTATATGCATATAACTTGACTCATATTTCAGAATGCCCATATAAGATAGTACTTCTAGGCTCTGATACCACATAAATGTAACACCCCAATCTCGCAATGACCCGAACCCGACAATATGGGTGATAT
>JANITX010000008.1:15875914-15887224 GCA_027564395.1 Erythroxylum ulei
TATATACATATATGCTAACATGATGCATGAACAAGAAAATGCATTGTCTTAGTTTCTCTTCAAGCTCGCTTGTACTGAAATTTCGGGTCTTAACCCTTAATATGGGGACGGGATGTTACAAGTTGGTTATAGTTTAGAAATATAATTATTTAAAGATATTCTTTATCTTATACATATTCATATGTATATGTTAAATTCCATGGATAACTATACATTGTAAATGAAATTATAATGAGATTGTATTAATGAGATTCATACTATATTTATGTATTATCTCTAAATTGATCCTAGTCATTATTTTATTAAGACTGGATATTAATAGAGCATAAAAAGCTACCACACGATATGTTTCTTCTTTATAAAGAAAGTAATTGATCTTATAGGCTAAAATATGGATGTATTTAAACAAATGTGAGGGTGTTTATTAGACAACAAGTTCACTGAAATGACTCCATATGAGAATTCCATTTGGAACATTACTTGTATGTTTATGAAAGTTCTCTTTGTGACGATTGCCTAAGTGATTTTTTGACTTGAGATCACCAAATTATCTCATATGAGGATTGATATGAGTTGATACTATTTATGAACTATTTTAGTCAAGGGTAGCTTAGTCAGTGGTCATTGAATATAGCATGAACCATATAGAGATAGTTGGGTGATTTATATATAGTTGGGTGATTTATATAAAATTCATCACCCTAAAATAATTAGGGAGTATGTTTTATTGTTCTCAATTAGTATTGATTCGAAAAATCTTTGGCTAAGGTGGAATGACAATTTGAAATTTTCAAATGTAATTAATTGAATCAATTATTAATAGTAGAGAACTAACATGATTGGACTCAAATAGAGTAGAAATTAATTCCATGTTTCATGTCTAATCGTAATATATTATGATGAAAGGATTGAATTATAATGACAAATCATGCATGAAAAGATTAGTCAAAGCCACATTGACATTCCTAAGTATTAGGTGGTTATGATGCGTTGTTAGAGAATAATTTTGATTTAAGGATATAAATTATATAATTAGATAATTAAATAAAAATTAGAGGATTTTAATTTATCTAATCCTAAATATGATTTATGGTTATATTTTATATCCATTGCCAACATATTTGGGACCTAATGGATCACACATAAAGCATTGGTTGAAGAGAGAAAGGGTCTTTTAATTAAGTTGGACTTGAATGTAAAGTTTAAGAAACTTAATAAAAAAATGACATATTTTATAAATAAGAATTAATATGAGATATTAGATTTTATTTGGGCATAACTAGTATTTAATTGGAATTAGTTTAAATTATAATTAAAGTTTAATTGATTAGGACACTTATAAAACTATAATGGTTGATGAGCTAATTTCAGAAATAGTTCGAATGAAATAACAAGAAATGATTAAGTTTCACAATAAGGTACAAATTAAGATTTATGTTTTATTATATTTAACGTGTTAATCATACTATATATTTAAAGTGATCTTAGCTTTTGTTAAATCACATGAAAAGGTTTCTTTATTATTCTATTGTGTATGAGATTAGTTCCAACCCCAATTTCCCAATAGTGGTATCAAAGCCATTTTGAATTATGTAACTTGATTAAAAATATTTGATTGATATTGATCTTAAAATTTTTAATTGAAATAAATACCTTAATCTAACATTAAATTATATTCAATTTGAATCTAAAAGGTTAAGATGAATGCCCTTAAATTCCTAAACTACATGAAATCTAAAAAGTTTAGTTTGTGCATGTTTTACAACCCTAGAAATTTTGTAGACTCTGATTCTATGATCAGATTTGGATCTAATTCAATATTTTTAATCTAAAAGGTTTAGATTAATTAGGTTAGGTTTTAGAAACCTAAATACTTATAGATGTTTTCTAAGTCATTGGTCTGGTGAATTACTGGTGGTGCACACCAAAGTTTAAATAAAACTATATGGCTATTTTCACTATAGGAAAAATCATCAAAATTGTTGCCAGTAATAAAAGAAATGTTTTCAAGTGTAAACTAATGGAGCTTGGAACAAAACTTCTTCGAATTGTCACCAGCTCATGTTTGAATGTTGACTACCTTTTTCCTGCTTGAATACTGCTTTCTTCTTTCTCCTAGCTACTAATTGTCTTCTTTTCCTATTATTTGCTTATTATCTTTGCTGGTTCTATCTACTATCTTCTTTTGGTTACTGTTTGTTTAAATAATAACTTTACATACTTACTATTTTCTAGTTCTACTCTATAAGAAAACCCTAAACACTTCTTCTACACATCTTCTATACTTCTTTATTAGCTTTTCTTCTTCAAGAGTGCTCTAAGTTGGATGTATTCTTGATCTTTATTTGTTAGTTCATCTCTTTATTAGATGGGAATTGTAGCTTTCAAACATCTTCCAAACTCTTGGTTCAACTCCTGCAATAACTAAACTAGTTCAAACTTCTCTTCAAGTTGCTCCCTAACCTACTACCAATAGTGGTAACTCCTTTAGGAAGACTTGGGTTTAGGTGAATAATGACAACACTCTAAAAGCACAGTTGAGCTACTTCCCTCCAAGTAGAGATGAAAATCTATAAGTGGTTTCAACCCTATTGAATTCCTTATGGTTAAAGTATAGACATGGTGCTCTAGACTAATAGGTTTCTTCGTTGGTAAGAGGATAACTTTTCATGTTATGAAACAGTGGGCATTCAACATCTAGAAGCAAGTTGGGCTATTGGATATACTTGTCGACAGTGATGATTCTTTCTTTTTCAAGTTTACAAGAAAGGATGTTGCCATTATGGTACTTGAAACTGGTCTTTGGCATGTATAAAATAAACTTATTTTGCTGTAATTCTAGAAACCTGAAATTAAAATTGAAGAGATTAAATAGGACGACACCTTTATACATAAGTATTTATGAGGTACCTTTACAATATTGGACAAAAAATGGATTAAGCTATCTTACAAGCTACATTAAAAAGTTAATTTGCATGGATCAAGCAACGACTGAGGAGCTAATGCTACAAAAAACCACCTACTCATTACTACAAAATATGAATATTGCAGCCTAGAACATTAGAGGAGCTAATGCTCCTTCTAAAAAGTCACTTATCAAAGATTCCATTAGTGAAAATAAACCTGATCTTTTAGCTATTATGGAAACCATATTTAGAGATGGTAAATTTGACATTATGAAGCTAATAAGAAGTGAGTGGCTAGAATTCGAGTTCTCTACAATAATAACAATGTTGACGCTTTCTCTATTATGCATTATAGTCTAGATGATTTATATTGATGTTATGTGTAAATCCTTTAAGATTGATTGTCAAATCTCCTTTATATATGCTCAGAATAATGGCTAACAAAGGCATTAACTCTAGAATGATATTATAAGGATCTCTAGTCACACGAATAAGCCCTAGTTACTCATTGGAGACTTTAGTACAATTATTACATATGAAGAAGTAGAAGGGGTATATGCCAATAAGATTCCTAGTCAAGATTTAATGTTATGCTTATCAAATTATGAGGTAACTAATGTAGCCTCAGGTGGAAATTTCTGTTCATGGAGTAATCAGTAAGGAAATGATCTTATCGAGAAGAAATTTGATATATCTCCTACAAATATTGATTGGTTTCAACATTTCCCCAATAGCTTCACCTTTTTTCATAACTCTTTTTTTTCCAGATCATTCACCTACCAATACTTCAACAAATTTTAAGATAATCAGCCACCCTTGCAAGTTTAAAAATTTTCTAATTGATGTTTCAGGTTTTGGTGATGCATTACAGAAGAAATTAGAGTTAAAGTGAGTGGTTCTAAGTAGTATAAATACAATTAGAAAATGCATTTAATTAAGTAGAACCTTAAAATTTTGCATAAGGAGAATGTAGGAAATTTACACCATCTTGTTGCTACTGCTAGAAGTGCTTTAATTTTATCTTTGTATAAGAAGCCTCAATGCATATGCTTATTAACAAGGAAAAGCAAGCTTTGTATAACTTCTCTAAAGCTCTCTCCTTTGATCAGTCATTGATAAGGCAAATATATAGAATTGTTTTATTGAAAGGAGGAGAGGATCAACCTTCTTTCAAAAATATATAATCTCTAGGAAAGCTACAAACATGATCAACAGTCTAATGTGTAATAATAACACCATTTCCAATTAAGACTTGCTGAAGTTAGAGGCCTTTAATTACTTCTCCAGTTTTATGAATGCCCCCACCAATGTTCAATCTTCAACAGAAGTTATAAAAAGTATCACATGCAGTTGTATTAGTTCTTATGAAGCTGAAATACTCTCTATACCTATGAACAGAGCAGAAATTGAGCTAACTATCAATGGTTTGAATCCTCATAAAGCTCTAAGACTAGGTGGGTTTAACATTATGTTCTTCACTAAACCCTAGCCTAACATCAAAGATATAGTAATAGATGCAGTATTACATTTTTTTTCAAAAGAAAAGGATTCTCAAATTGGTCAATGACAGTTTCATAACAGTCACTCCTAAAGGAGGAGAACAAAAATGTTTTGGTGATTTTAGGCCGATATCTTTTTAAAATTCAATTTACAAAATTATTTCTAAATCTTGACCAAAAGATTAAAGATGATCTTGATAAACCTTATAGACAGTACTTAAGGGGTTTATATTCCTAGTAGAGAGATGAGTGATAATATTCTTTTATTGTAATAATTTACAAAGGGTTATTTCAAAAGGAAAAGAGGTAAAAATGTATGTTGAAGATTGGTTTAAAGAAAGCTTATGATAATATTAATTGGTCTTTTTTAGGTAAATTCATGAGGGCTTTGGAGTTTCAAGAATGTTTCATTGAATGGATATCATTATGCTTCACCACCCCATCATTTAGAGTCCTCGTAAATAAAAAGCAAACAAAATTCTTCAAAAGTTCCAAAGGCATTAGATAAGGCAACCCTTCTTCATGATAGTTAATTTCCATTGCTATGGAGGTATTCAATAGGCTTTTGAGAAGAATTGTAAAGAGAACCAACCATTTCAAATTTCATTGTAAAAGTAGGAAATTGGGAATTACCAACCTCATCTTTGCGAATGACTTAATTATCTTAGCTAAGGTGGGCAAAAACTTTAATCCCAATTGTTATAAAGGCTATCAAAATATTCACTAAACTATCTGGACTCTATGATAATACTGAAAAAATGCTATTTTCATATTTTTAGAAGTGTAGAGAATTAGAGAAGCATGGATGAGCATATCATTGGTTTTAGAGAAAAGTCTTTACCTTTCACTTATCTTAGAATTCCAATGACTACTTCCAAATTGAGCTATGGAATTTTTAAACCTTTTGTGGACAAAATACAAGAAAAAAAAATCACAAGTTAGAGAATGAAAGCTTTATCTATAGCTGAAAGAACTGAACTAATTACAACTGTGTTACGTTTAATCAATATACATTGGGCAACACATCTTGCTATTCCAGGTGTTGTGAATAAAACCATTGATAAAATTCTAAGGAAATTCTCTGGTCTAGATCAAAGGAAGGAGGTTATAAAGTTGGCATTAAATGGTCAGAAGCCAATAACTCTAAAAAGCAAAGAGGTTTAAACATCATTCTTTTAAAACTATTGAATAACTGCATGATTATCAAGAGATTGTGAAGATTAATTAGTGATCATAGGTCTTTATAGTGCAAGTAGGTGCATGAATACTACATCAAAGTTAAGAGCATTTAGGAAATTGATCTCACATCTAGGAATGTATAAGCTACATTAAATGAGATTCTTAAATGGAGAAGCTTCATTAGAATTCATATCAAGAAGGTAGTAGGAAATGGGATGAACATAATATTTTGGGATGACAATTGGATATCTGATGGTTGTCTTAAAAGTAAGGTTGAGCTAATTGTGTTAAAAGACATCATTCTAGACAATCAAAACCTATCAAATCAATGATGGCTAAGAATGAGATCCTTATGAGAATAAATGACAACAATATGCAGATAGAGATCAACAAAGTGGACTTAAGGGAAAATTTGGAAGAAAAAAATTGGTAGTGTCCTATTGCTAATGGAATATACAATAATACATCATGCATAAAACTTCATTTAGTAGAATCTCATAATGTCATATGATACAAAGTGGTATGGTGCAAATATAATCTTCCTAGAGCCGCTACAATGTTATGAAGGGCTATAAAGAAGAAACTACACACTATCAACATATTAAATAAGTTTAACTGCTTGAAAAACTGGTGTACCTTGTAGAAGTTAATTGGAGAGCACTTCACACCCTTTTTCTAATGCAAATACACAGTTGGAGCTTGGAAAATAGTACTTCATAAATGTACAATCAATAATCCATCATAGAAGAGCCAACAGATCACAAGATAGAGTTTAAACTTACATGTTAAGAAAGATCACAAGATAGAGTTTAAACTTACATGTTAAGAAAGATCACAAATGATCACAAATGGTGTATTACGTAACCTTATCCTACTTGGTACTATACATATAGGATGAAAGAAACAGACCTATTTTTCACAATAAAGAAATAAGCCATGAATAATTCATGACAGAGCTAGTTAACGCCATTAGAATTCATATCATTATCTTTTCTGACAAGTTGCACTATGGTCAACTTGTATTGACATATGGAGACATAACTAGTTTCTGTATTTACAAATCTGACAATGCTTCGTAGCTTGGCAAAATCATATGTTTCTCTTCTTGAGAGTCTATTGTAAAACATTTTTCTTTTTAAACTTTTATGGCTTAATTTAATTTCATTAAAAAAAAAGAAATTATGTGGTTTTTGGGAACCAAAATCCACCAGTTACTAATACAACGGCAGAATGGTAGCATGTGGTTTTACACCACTAAATTTTTGGGAAGTTTTGCATATTATTTGCTTATGATGCTTTTATTTAAGAAGTCTTCAGTGTAGTTGAAGGCTACTATTTGGTGAAGGAATAGTTATTGCCAGCACAATTGGTGGCATCCAGATGTGGGAGAAGGCATTCTTACAGTGAGTGGCGTGTGTGGAGTGGATGGGCAAAGCTGGCGATACAGAGGGGCGTACTTTAGTTGATTAGACAAGGAGGCATTACATCAGAGCAGGTGATGTTTGAGGAGCTGACTAAAAGGGGTAGCTCCAGACCACTGAAGGCGCGACGTTTGATGAGGAGGTGAACAGT
Source organism: Erythroxylum ulei (assembly GCA_027564395.1). Taxonomy (NCBI): domain Eukaryota; kingdom Viridiplantae; phylum Streptophyta; class Magnoliopsida; order Malpighiales; family Erythroxylaceae; genus Erythroxylum; species Erythroxylum ulei. Next base: position 15,883,071 of record JANITX010000008.1, read on the forward strand.
GCAGGTAGCGGTGAACAATTTTGGTGGCTAGGGTTTTTGTGTCTAGTTTCTAGGTTTTCTGAAAAGAGAAGAATAGAGTTGCCTGGACTTAAAGTTAGGCTTATTTTAGGGCTAGAATAAGGAGTGTTTGGCAATATGGATATGACTATAAAAAGGGCAAAACAAAGGTTGTTTAGCTATAAGATTAAAGCAACCTAAAACCAATATTAGAATTGTTTGTGCGAGTTTAAGTGTGACGTAAACTAGAAAATAGATAATTTATTTAGTTTTTAGATTAAACTAATTCTAAGTCTAAATTAAGTTATTTTAAGTATGGAATAATGTATTTCTAATTTAACCAAGTTCTAAACATAATTTACAAGAGTTTTAAAATTAAATCAATTGCAAAATTATATCAAATATTATTTTAATGTGATTAAGATTAATAATCATATTAATTCCTAATTAAAATTTAGAAAAGTAATTTATAAAATTAAAATTAATTATATTGAAATTATTTAATTAGACTCCTTAAAATTATTAAAATTGTTATCTTAATTAATTAAGAAAGATGTTCCTTAAGTAATTTATTATTTTTTAGAGAATTATTCTATTTATTTAGAATTTTTAAATTTATGAATAATAATTTTCTTTATTTATTAAAAGAGGTATTTTTTGATTAAAATTTGAAATCAGTTTTCATTTATTAATTAAGATAAATGATCTTTATTTAATATTTGGAAAATAGTTATCTAATTTATTGAGGAAATATTTTCTAATAAATTAAAAACGAATATATAAATAAATATTATTAAGGATTTTAATTAAATTCAAAGGTGTTTTATTGAATTTTGAATGTGATTTTCTTTAATATTAGAAAATATGTTTCTAATTAAAGAAAAATAATTTTTAATTAGATTAGAAATAGTTTTCTTATTGGATTAGAATTTCTTACTTTTTGAATTTTGAAATTGGAGTTTTTCTAAATTATAATAAGTAAGAAGCATAATTTATTAAAAATATTTTCAGTTAATTTTGTTAAAGGTGTCAAGATAACTGGAAATAATTTATAATTGAATTTGAAAATTCTTGTCAATTTAAATTAAATTTCTATTTGAAATAAGAAAATTGATTCATTTTAAGAATCAACGGGTTTGATCTAATTTAATTATCCAAAGACTTGAAAATATTATTTTAGATTATGAAGATCAAAAACTATATTCAAACAAACATGATATTTTATGCATATAATTTGATAATGTGTAGGTAAATTCTATGTTTTAATATATGTTTGATATATGATACATGTTAAATTGTATATTTTATATTTATGACATTTTTAAATGCTATTTTGTGTTTGATGATAAGAATAAAATTAAATTTCTTGTTAAAATATTAAAGACACATTGGGAACATGATTGTTATCTTCCATTATTTAAGAGTAAAACTAGAGTTTTGTTTATTATAAGGCTTGTTGAGTGACTCAAGGCTACTTTAACCTAAATAAATTTTATCTTAAATTAGTGAGTTCTACTTAACCAAACTTATATGATTTGGATGAGTGAATCATAATTATATAAATTTAAAGGCAAGGTTATGAATAATATATAAGATATATTTTGACAAAAAGTTCTCACCCAACAAACCTAAAAGTTACATAAGATGTGATTAATAAGGTTTTATCTACTTAATTTAAATTAGTTGGTTTTTGAGTGACTCGAGATCAAATAAATTTGAATATGATCCTAGACTACTAGAGAGAATAGAGTAATCTTTCTGAATAATAGTGAGCGCTATTATTTTGAATAAAATAATGGGATTAACCAGATGTATGTTTAAAGTCCTAATCTTATTTAGCATTCTTGTCATATAACCAATTACTTGATTTTATTACATTTATATTTTGTTATGAGTAAAATTTACCTTATTTAGTATAGTTAACAAAAAATTATTGAAACAAATTTCTTAGATATAGGTTAGGTTTGAGAAGAGTGCTCAAAGTTAAAAAGGAAAATTGTATGTCCCTGATTTAATTTTGCTATTAATCTCTCTTGAGGATTTGGTGATAGAGTTTTAAAGATATGTCAATATCTTATAGATAATAAAATGTAATGACATTTAAGTTGAATAATATCTCATAAACTTTAATGACAGTATGGAAGTTGTATGTCAATACTATGACAACACAATATGACAGGTTCCATAGAGTAGAGCTAGAAGTTATAGTACCTTAGTGAAATTGTTTCCATTCAATTTAGCCTACTACAAACATAAATATGGATTAAAATTAAAGAAATTAACTTTGATGTGATAATATTTGTCATTAGGTGAAAAATTATTACATGACTTCTCTTGCCTATATGTGATATGATAGAGATCATATATATATGTATATACATTCTAATTCATATTTTCAATATTTTATACAAAATATGGATGAAACAATATTATAGTACTTAAGATATGGTAAGAAATAGATTGTTGAGAAAAAGTAGTTGATCCAAGTTTATACAAATAGTTTGTATGTGTCGGTAGGAATACAAAGCTGGATAACCAAGACTATCCTTTCAAGCCCTATTGGTTAAATCAACATAATGAGAATCGTAAAGTTAAATGCAAGGATATATGTATCTTTTTTATTATGAATCATATAAAACTTGTGAGACTTATTATTTGGATAATAATAAATCAATTTTGGTGAAAGGATGATAATGACATTGAATTGTTAAATATTATATATATATATATGATGTATGAGATGTCGTAACAATTCATAAAAATATGATACTTGTATTTCATTAGATTAATAATGAATTTATGTGTATTAAATGAAATATTTACTTAAATTTTGGAAAAGTTTAAATCATTTAAATCTAAGTAGAAATTAAGTATGGAGAAAGTTGAAGCACTTCGATGAAATCTATATGGTGAGATATAAAATTTTAGGTTATCTACAGGGAATGAGATTCTATATTGAACACCTTCATAACTAAATTCCATAAAAGTTGAATTTGTGAAAGGAGGACTATACATTGATATATTGTATATTTCTTCTGTAGTTATGCCAAGTATAATAACCTAACTTCAATAGTTCCAATTAAATCAATTAGCAAGTGTTCATATTAGATATGAAATTCTAAGATTTTGAAAGATTCAAAGTTAATGGTTTTGGGAGGTGATTCTTAGTTGAAGCATTTATTATTCAGTAAGTTTAGAAGTAAATTACATAATAAAAGGTTATGAGATATCCACAAGGTTAGATATAATTTTATAGATCCATTAAACTCTTGGCCTCTCAAAGTTTCTATTCTTCCATGGCTTTTGCAAGTCTCAACTGATCCTCATGAACTTCTCTTGGTGAAAGAGGTGCCAATATGAAGTGTTTCTCCCCCATCTTGAATGAATACCTATTTTTGAATCCATCATGCACTATACGTCTATCATATTGCCATGGTCTCCTTAATAGTAAATGACTAGCATGCATAGGAACTACATCACACAACACTTCATCAGAATATCTCCCAATTGAGAAAGCCACTAGCACTTGCTTGTTCACCCTAACCTCTCCACACTCATTAATCCATTGCAACTTATAAAGACTAGAGTGCTTAATGAGAGGCAGCCCCAATTTCTCAACCAAAATCATGCTTGCAACATTGGTGCAACTACCTACATCAATTATTAAACTACACATCTTACCTTTAATTAAACATCTGGTGTGGAATATGTTCTCCTTTTGTTCATCAAGCTCTATCTTTTCTTGTGCATTGAGAGCTCGCCTAACTACTAATGCTTCGGCTTGGACTGGTTGCTCAACTTCTTCATTAGCGAAATCCTCAAACTTAGGCATATCACCTCGATCACTATCTTCTGATTCAATTACCCCACCTCGCAAATACATGATCTTCCTATTGGGACATTGGTTTGCCTTATGACCCTAACCCAAACATTTGAAGCATTTGATGTCTCTTTGCTTAGTTCTAGGATTTTGATCATTAGATGTAGGCGTACCTTTAGATGCTGTCCACTTTTCCTTGGACTTGTCCTTATTGTCATATGTAGCATCCCGTTACCCATGTTAGGGCTAGAATTGTAAATTGTGAAATTTTATGAGAAATTAGGATTTTTGCACCTCATGCATTATTATTTGTGACATGCACATTTTGCACAATTAT
>JANITX010000008.1:15887324-15898882 GCA_027564395.1 Erythroxylum ulei
CCATGCTTATTTGAAATTGTTATGAAGGTATTCAATAGGCTTTTAGGAAGAATTATAGAGAGAATAAACATTTCAAATATCATTTTAAATGTAGGAAACTGGGAATTGCCAACCTCATCTTTGCGAATGACTTTGTTATCTTAACAAAGGTGGACAAAACTTCACTCCTAGCTCTTATGAAGGTTATCATAATATTCACTAAGCTATCTGGATCTCCATATTAATATTGAAAAATGCTATTTTCACATTTCTAGAAGTACAGAGGATCAGAGAAACATGGTTGAGCATATCACTAGTTTTAGAGAAATTTCTTTACCTTTCACCTATCTTGGAATTCCAATAACTACTTCCAGGTTGAGCTATGGAAATTTTAAAGCTTTGGTGGACAAAATACACACAAAAGTCACAAGTTAGAGAATGAAAACTTTATATCTAGTTGGAAGAGCTTAATTGATTATAGTTGTGTTATCTTCACTCGATACACATTGGGAAACACACTTGACTATTCCAAGTGATGTGAACGAAACCATTGATAAAATTCTCAAGAAATTTCTCTGGTTTGGTTTGAAGGAAAGAGGTTATAAAGCTGACATTAAATGGTCTGAAGTCTGTAGCTCTAAAAAGCAGGGAGGTTTGAACATCATTCCTTTAAAACTGTTGAACAACTACATGATGATAAAGAGACTATGGAGATTGATTAATGATCATAAGTCTTTATGGTGCAAGCGGATGCATGAATACTACATCAAAGATAAGAGCATTTGGGAAATTGATCTCACATCTAAGAATGCATCTGCTACATTAAAGGAGGTTCTCAAATGGAGAAGCTTCATCAGAATTCATATAAGGAAGGTGGTAGGGAATGAGATGAACACACTATTTTGACATGACAATTGGATATCCAATGGTCCTATTAAAAATAAGGCTGAGCTGATTGTGTTAAAAGGCATCATTCCAGAAAATCAAAACCTATCAAATGCAATGATGGTTAAAAATGGGATCCTTATTAGAATAAATGACAGCAATATGCAAATGGAGATCAAGAATGTAGAATTAAAGGTAAATGTGGAAGACAAAAATTGGTGATGTTCTACTATTAATGGAATATACAATAATACATTATGCAAAAAACTTTTGGCATGGTGTAAATACAATCTTCCTAGACCAACTACAATTTTATAAAGTGCTATAAAGGAGAAACTACCTATTTTTGACATATTAATCAAGTTTAACTTCTTAACAAACTGGTGCAGCCTTAGTAGAAGTCAATTGAAGAGCATCACACCTCTTTTCCAAATGCAAATACACATATGTGAGGTTAGAAAGCAACACTTAAGAAATGTGCAATCAATAATACACTAGAGCAGTGCCAACAGATCATAAGTTAGAGTTTACAACATGTCAAGAAAGATCACAATTATGTTGTTATTATATAGCCTTATCCTATTGGTACTGACAGACATATTTTTCACAAGGAAAGAAGGGGACCAGATCGTCTGTCCCCCTTACCCGGTAGAGGAGGCAACAAATCCCAACCATTCAATTTATTATAATAACAATTTGTAAGGGGACAGACGATCTGGTATAATAAATTGAATGGTTGGGATTTATTGGCACAGAGGAGGTACTGAACAAGGAGGACAGACGATCTGAGGCCGGAAAGAAGTTATAAACAATTCGCAATTGTCATTTTTTGAAAAACGAGAAAAGAAAAAAAGAAAAGGGAAACTGTCTAGTCTCTTTACGCTCTCTCTCCACTTCTTCCAGTTATTACTTCTTCTCTTCTCGTAGTTTGCATCAGCCACCGTTACGGTCGCCGCCGTCGCCGCCACAACAACCTGTGCAGCCCCCAATTTCCAGCACTCCTGTGACCTCCTTTACTCCCTGACCAAAACCATAAGGTATAATCCTCCATCTCCGGTATCCTCTTCATTACTGGTGTGATCTCTCTCTCACTTTAAAACTCCTTCTGCATCTTTTTCGCCGCCGCTGAAAACTTCATCATCATTAACACCTTCTCAATCTCTGTATTTTTATGTAATTCGTTATCCAAAAGTGTTGCCAGAAAGTATATTGTTTTTTTTTTTTTTTAATATTCGAACTGAGGAGTTAACAAGTATATTTAGGGATTTAGTATGGTTCACTCCTATGTTCCTAATTTTCCCCCACAAACAAGCGTTTCTACACTAAATGCCACTGGCCTCAAATACACAAATGCTGATCGAGAAAGAAATGTTGATTGGTTAGGGTTTTTCTACTTTTGTGCATATCAGTGGCTGTTTAGATGGCGAAAGCTGCAAGTTCCGGAGGTAAAAGCGGGGTGCGGATCGTGGTTGCTGGAGACCGAGGCACTGGGAAGTCGAGCTTGATAGTCACTGCTGCCGCTGACACATTCCCAACGAATGTCCCTCCAGTGCTACCTCCTACCCGGCTGCCTGAGGATTTCTACCCTGATCGCGTGCCTGTCACTATTATCGATACTCCCTCGAGGTGTATATTCATACTCAAGCTTTTGAAGGAATTTTGATAATAACAGCTGTTATTCGGTGTAATGTTCTGCATTCAACTGTTTAAATTGATTCAAAACTTTGATATTTGGAATATAGAAAGTGTTAGATGTCTTTTTGGAGTGTCGCAATAGACAATGTGAATGTTCTGTTCCTGTGATTTAGGGTGGAGGATGCTGTTAGAGTAGCTGAAGAACTAAAGCGAGCTGATGCCGTTGTTCTTACATATGCTTGTGACAGACCCGAGACACTTGATCATTTGAGTACATTCTGGCTTCCAGACCTTCGCCGACTGGAGGTCTTTATTATCTGCAAAGATCTTTTATGCTGTCCCCTTGATTGAGAGCATCAATTTGATTGGGATATGGGCTGTGCTTTTGCTTGTTTGTTTTACTTTTCATAGAATTCCTTATGTAGCTAATTCTTCCTTAGTTAGTTTCACAAATAAACATATAATTGTTTGTGGTTTGTCTATCCTTGTGAATATTTCCTATAATAGTCCTTCTGAAGTGGTATTTTTGTGTGAAAAATGGAATAATAAAATGATCTTGTGGGTAAATTGTTGCACACTGGCTTCACTCGCATTGGGATAGATGTATCATCCTAACTGCTATGTATGAATCACGAGCAGGTGAAGGTGCCGGTTATAGTTGTGGGCTGTAAACTGGATCTAAGAGATGAGAACCAACAGGTGAACTTGGAGCAGGTGATGTCACCCATAATGCAACAATTTCGTGAGATAGAAACTTGTATAGAGTGTTCAGCTTTGAGACACATTCAGGTACACTTGGGAAATGCCTTACTGTATTTCTTTTTCTTTTATTTACTATCTAGGGATATGGGAAGTTGATATTGACATCTTTTTTTTATAGTGTTCAGTGATTTGCTTAACAAATACGTTTGCCATTGCTTTCACTGCATTTTACACCCTACCGTTGGATAATCTATCTGCTCAAGTTTCATGTAAATGTCATTTTTCATGGTTTTTATTCTTTTCCATGTAATTACTTAAAGTGAATGATTTGGTTGGATCTTTCATTAGGTGTATTAGGGTCCTATGTAATGTTTAATCATTTAATTTGTTTTCACTCTGCAGATTCCTGAGGTTTTCTATTATGCACAGAAGGCAGTACTGCACCCAACTGGTCCACTGTTTGATCAAGAATCTCAAACTTTGAAGCCTAGGTGTGTGAGGGCATTGAAGCGGATATTTATTCTCTGTGATCTAGACCGGGATGGTGCCCTTAGTGACGCTGAATTAAATGAGTTTCAGGTTATATTTCTGTTCCAAATTATTTTGATATTACTTGTTCTTCCTCTTCTCTCTTATTGTCTGCCTTTCAGTTTTTGGGTGCCATGGATCTTTTGGAGACCAGTGGTTGCTATCCAGTTTCATTTTTGTTTTCTGTGCAATATTTATCTTCTGTTGAGCCAAGTATTAGCTCTCTTAAAAGTTGAGTACATATAACCTTAGCATAACCAATTCGGGTTTATATCTAGTGGCTTTGTCGAGGACTTTGATGTAGCAGTGTTTTTTGGTTGGACAACAACCAAGAAAAAGGTTACATGTTTGTTCTTGCCGTTTTCTGTTGATCTGATAATTGTTCTATTAATTAGGTCAAATGTTTTAATTCTCCACTACAACCTTCTGAAATAGTGGGTGTCAAGAGGGTGGTGGAAGAAAAGTTGCCTGGCAGAGGAGAAACTGATAGAGGAGTAAATGAGCGTGGCCTCACGTTGACAGGATTCCTCTTTCTTCATGCACTTTTCATAGAAAAAGGGCGTCTTGAGACTACATGGACTGTCTTGAGGAAATTTGGATACAACAATGACATAAAACTTGCTGATGAACTAATTCCAACATTCAAACATGCACCTGATCAGGTAATATCTTGTTGATTGTTGCTTGTGGCTTATTTTGGGAATAATTTCCTAACGGTTGGCGTTTGCGTCTAAGTTTTGTTCATGACATTGAATACTAGAAATGGACAATGTCAATCTTGTTTTGACTTCTATTTTGGTTGTGCCCATCTTTGTTGATTTATTAGAATTGTCAGTTCAATGTACATATTTGGTCCCACAAAGATAAATATCCTTTATAAGATTTCATTACAAAGACATTTTTAGGCAGTGATAAACTTTACTTTTGCAGAATTTTGCCTCCAATTCCAGATTTTGCTTATTCCGGGCCGTAAATAGCATAGCTTTGGCTGGATTTAGATTATTGTCCTATTTGTTTTATGCATAGAGATCTTTTCTGATTTCTTTTAGGTTAACTATGTCAAGCACTCTTGTGGTCTCACTGTTTCAAAAAGATTTACATAATTTGAATTACATCAAAGAGGTCTTTGTGATTTGTTAATTAATCAAATAGGTATATTTTCAATATTGTGTAAAATAAAATTGTAAATTTAATTAATTATGTCAAGCAAGAATTGATAAGTGGTTATAGTTTATATGAAATTACAATATCTTATCAATATATCTTATCAACGACTTGTGGAACAAAACAATAAAATATTACAGAAAGGGCATATTTGACTAATTATTGAATTACATGTGCCTCTTTGTGATTTTTTTGGAAACCACAATATCATAATGGGTTGTTCTGAAATTAGCTCATTTGTTTAAATAAAAAAATTTAAACATCACAGGCTGCAAGACCTTGCCTGTATAATTTTGCTATTCATCTATTTTTCCCAGCAAGTGATATTTAATTTTCTAACATTTGTTTCCATTTATGCAGAGTACGGAGCTTGCAAATGAAGCTATTGAGTTCTTGCGAGCAACCTATGAAATATATGATGGTGATTATGTATGTCTATCTGCTATGAGGGGTAGTCATTAAGTAAATCTTTTCCACTTTGATTTTCCGTTGTGTTATCACATCGTACGAATATTGCTCACATTTCCAACTGCGTTATTCTGGAATTAAGGAATTTTGCCATGCGCTTTTTTCTTGGACAGGATAACAACCTTCGCCCTGCTGAACTTGAAGATGTTTTTTCAACTGCACCAGAGAGGTATTTTGGTTTCCTATGGGGTATGCATAGTCTTTCAACAGCAGTCATTAAGTGATACCTCTTTTCTATGGGATTTCTGTATATTTGGTGTGGTTCACTATCATGTTTTCTCTAATCCTGTTTCAATTTCGAAGGTTGAGTTTGGTGTTTCATTTGTTTTTTTTTCTCTTATCTGGATTCTTAGTTTATTTAGCTATTCTAATGTGTGAGACACATCCAAGGAATTTGCTATGGATGTGCTACTCCATCTCCTGGATGAAGGTTTTTTTTCTTTACTGTCTTTTGACTTTCGTCCATTGTTTTGTCTTCAACTTGTGATAATTTCAGTCCTTGGGATGAAGCTCCATATAAAGATGCTGCGGAGAAAACTGCATTGGGTGGACTATCTATTGGTGCATTTTTGTCAAAGGTATTAATATTCAATGTTCTTTTGCAGTCATCCCCTCTCTCTCTCTTAAGCAAGCCTGTAATTCTTTTTTTTTTTTTGAAAGAAACAAGCCTGTAATTCTTGTCACTGACTATACCAATTTTTCCTTCTTATTTCCTTACTTCTCATATGCTTTTGCACTAATGTCCCTTGAATCAATTTTATGCCAATGGTACGAAGTTTGTGGTTCAACTTTGTTTCTCAAACTTATACTGTCTTCTATGTCTGTTAAACACCATTATCTCAACCTGCATCCTTTTAAGGAATCGGGTGGGATGTATAACTGATTGATTATAGTTTCAATTTTCATTAGCAACATTTAATGGTTGGCATATTTCTATCTCAACAGTTACTTTGTGTGCTATATGTTTTAGTGGGCGCTTATGGCACTTCTTGATCCATCTCATGCTGTGGAAAATCTAATCTACCTTAACTATCCTGGAGATCCAGCTTCTGCCATCCGTATAATGAGGAGAAGACGTTTAGATCGTAAGAAGCAGCAGTCAGAAAGAAATGTTCTCCAATGCTTTGTCTTTGGACCTAAGAATGCTGGAAAATCTGCATTGTTGAATTCTTTTATTGGAAGGTCTGTCATTGATGCTCATTATTCTCATTGCTGAATATCCTTGCATCATGCTCTATATTTTTGTTACTAAGTTTAGGAAACTTTAATATTAATGTTTGTGAATGCAGATCATATTCTGAAATTTGTCCATCATCTGCTGAAGAGTCTTATGCTACTAATATTGTTGATCTACCTGGAGTAAGTCCAAATGCTAGTTTGCTTTAAATTTTTTTAATGTAAATATCATAGGATATATTCATCTCTGTCCATGTGGAGAAGATTATTTGTGATTAGGAATACTGTCCTTGACTAGTACCTAGTCTTCCCTTCCCATTCGTTTCAATTTTCTCATCTGTCTTCTTTTTTGATTTCTTTCAAATGTATTCTTGACATTTATGGTCATTTGTTTAGCTTAATTACCTGTGAAACTGAATATGGACAATTTCTTGCATAGGGAATTAAGAAAACCCTTGTGTTAAAGGAAATTTCTGAAGGTGGTATTAAGAAACTCCTATCAAGTAAAGAATCTTTGGCACCATGCGATGTAGCAGTATTTGTATATGACAGGTACAAGCTAGGCTTTGCAGGATTTAATTATAAGTTGGTGAATTGTCTTAGGATCTTAGCATTTGTTCAGTTGTCTGCAGTGGATTCATGTTCTCGTGTATTAATAATGATCTTTGTTCTTGAACAGTATACTTATCTATTGATTCAGGGAACGTTATGCATGTCATCCCTGGACCCAGGGAGTCCTAGGCTTGCTTCTAGGCTCCTAACCCCTCTCTCTAGGGTTTAGTGTCCACTTGGGGACTGGAAAAAAATCATAATTTATTCAAATGTTTTATATGTTGTTGCAGCTCTGATGAGTCATCATGGAAGAGAACCACCAACTTGCTTGTGGAAGTTGCTGGTCATGCTGAGGATACAGGCTTTGAGGTTCCTTGCTTAGTTGTAGCAGCCAAAGATGATCTAGATTCGTTCCCTCTAGCAATACAGGAGACTACCAAGGTATTTATTTTCTTTGCTGAAATGTTATTTAATAGAACGGACAACTCATCCTCTGAAGAGCTGGGCCAGGGTTTTGTTAACATATTGGTCTATGCTTTTATTGAGTTTTTGTCAATGAAGCCTCTGGAGTTATTTTTATTTCCCAAACCGTCCTTTGCGATCTGAAATTAATGATAAAGGTCCCTGTGATTTAATAATAAATTTTGGCCATATTTTATAAGAACACTAATTATGTGCATGTTATAATTACATGTAAATTCTAACTTCTATTTTGCAAAGTTGATGATTATCATAGTTCAATTACAGATATGATATTGGAAAGGCTTTTTACTAATTTCCAGTGGAAAGAATCTCCAAGTGCATTTAGACTACTTGAGGCTTCTGAAAAACAGCAATATCACAACGAGCTTTGGTGTGATAAATCTTGGGGTTTGATATACAAAAAAAAAAAAAAAAAAAAAAAGAAGAAGAAGAAGCAAAACTGATGTTTGGATGTCAGAAGCATTGGTTCTGATTTTCTATTACATGTGATGGTTGCATTTTCTACTTTATTGTTGTGCAAGATCTTATAGTGTCAGTGACATTAGTATATTGTATTTACCTCAAATCAGAATCAGAGTGATTTTCTTCTCATTTGTTGTTGATGCAAAGGCTTGTGGAAGATGTCTACCTTTGGGTTTTTAAGGTGTTATTAAGTCTTCCATTGGAGCTAGTCTGACACCAAAATGACCAGATTTTCACCATACTTTGTGTTTTTGTAAGGTTACACAAGACATGGGATTAGAGGCACCTATTCCCACCAGCTCAAAATTGGGTGATTCGAACAATGTATTCCGTAGAATTGTTTATGCAGCAGAACAACCACATTTAAACATTCCTGAAACTGAAGAAGGGAAAAGTCGCAAGCAATATCATCGGCTCATCAATCGCTCACTGATGTTTGTTTCAGGTACATTGCTATATTTTCTATTTGTGCTGCTTGTTCTGTAGCCTAATTCATTTTTGAACCGTTTTCTACCATGTTCTTATTCCACCAACCATGCCCATTTTGTTTGAATGGTGTAGTTGGAGCTGCAGTAGCTATTGTTGGTCTGGCAGCTTATCGTGTCTATGCTACAAGGAAGAGTTCTAATTGAAGATGGGATGCAATTTGCTTGTGGGGTCGTCAATTCAAATTTTAAGTGGTAGTTGCGCGAGATGTCTCACCAACAGAAAGTGATGTATCCATTTGCACTTAAAGTTTATAGCCCTATTGTAATTTGTACGTTATGATGGAAAAGCCCTTCAGCCACTAAATATAAGCGAATGTAACATGGTAAAAGTCATTGTGCGGGGTTGTAAGATAAAATTTAGTTGCAAATCCACTTTGCCTTGTGAATATGTTGGCTGGTTAAGTTTTGAGCGTACTTATATCGATTGTTTTCTTAGGCATTCGACCTTCTTTCGATCCTTATTCTCGTCTTTTTCCTTAATCTCGTTAATTCATAGTCTGCCATTGTGCTGGCAATTTGCGTGCTAGTGGATATTTCATGTTGAGACACGTTGCAGTTTTATGTCAGATCTCTACGTTTGATTGAAGCATTGGATTTTTATCAGGCACAAGTAGGGATGATAAGAAACATAATTTTTTATAGGCATCAGTTACGGTCGAGCAAGTTACGGCAAATAGGTCAGGACCTTTTTTGATAAAGGTGAAATGCAGACTAGTTAATACTCGTACCAAACTGTCAGTTGTTTGCTTGCCTGTACCGAAAAGCGAAGAAACATATATAGATGGTACATTGTTCAATTTTCAGTATATTGAGGCATAGTCATCAGAACATTGGATAATTCTGAAAGATCAACAAATTGTGCTGAATCGTCAGATGATGGTTCTGAAATAGGTTCAGATGATGACTCAAGGATTAACTCAGACAAGACTTCTAAGTTTTCAAATGGTATTGCAGAAACTTCAGATGTATTGCTTTCCACTTAAATTTTTTCTAATTGAGAATTGGAATTATCTACAAGAGATTTTGAGTTTAGAGTAGCTATATATTCCGTCAATTTAGCTTTATCCTTCATCACATGGGAAGTGGAAGGTTGAATTAGTGGTGGAGACTCTGGTGATGTATGTATCTGTACTGAAACCTTTGAAGACTCAGAAACTCGAGGCTTAGGCACACAATCAGATGTAGACTTTGGTTTTGATCGCCGTGGTTTCTCTTGAGTTGTCTGAGGATGTATGTATTGTCTAATCAAAGGATAATTGAACTTAAAGATCTTTGAATAGTCAGCTTCTTCTGGATACTTTTGATATATAGGAGATGGATATGATGGCTGTATATTTGGGAAATCCAAAGAGGATGAGCCATATATTGTGTTAAATTGAGCTGCATGCATATCAGCTTCCATTTGTTGTACTGTCCATTGTATCTTTTTTATCTGACAAACTTTGAAGTCGAAGTCTAGTCCCATATTATGGGCAGAGATGTATTATTTGAGTTCAGCATCAAGACGCTGAATCTGGACTTTGTAAGACCGATACATTGTTTGTTTCTGTTCCGAAATAGAATCGACTTTCTTATGAGTAGCAATGTTTTGTTGACTAATTTCATCCAGCTTGGAATCAATCCTTCTCAGAACTTCATTATGTGCTATTGCGTTAGATGTTTGCCAGTTGAGAACCTCATCAAATAGATTTGATGCAAGTATTCCTTGTGAAGTAATTCCTGAAGCTCTAATATAAGGGTTATAGACAACCCGCTGTGTCTCATCAGTGCTTTGTGACATTTTAGGAAAGTCATCCTCGTATGGCCTTGCCATTATACAGGGTATAGGAGTAGGAGTCATAACAAGAATTGTTGGTGTAGATCTGCTAGATCCATCAGTAGATCTGCATGTAGACGACCTGAGCATCTCTTTAAGAGACTTTGGTCTGGATCTCTCTATTGTTAGTAGACCATTTGTATCGTCTTAATCTGGAGGGTGATAGTCACAAGAAGGTAAGCACCTAGATCTGGGCTTTGACTTCTTCTTCCTTTTTCATTGATATCTTAGATCATCATCATCACTATCTGACTCAGGATTGAGACAGATCTCACAATCTGGTTCGCACATAGATGGGTTGACATCCCAAATAAAGTGTCCACGATGATGATTGACTGATTGAGCCCAAGTTTATCTTATAAATTGGTTGCACTTTCATAACTGTTAATGTACTTTTTGACTCCTAATTTGCAATTTTTGTGCTTAAATTAGTTCTTTATAGTGAGCTCATATTATTTACAATTTGTTAGTAAAATTGTTGCAAATTGATATTAATCACATTATAATTTTTCTAAGGACAATTGATACTGCAAATTGCTATTTTGTATTGTAGGAAAAAAAAGGAGTCAACCATGTCAGGAAGTCAACAGGACATGAGCCTTCAAGAACGTCGCGGCGTACACCAATTCCTATGTTACGGCGCATCAACACGCAGCAGTACGCCGCAACGTCCACTAATTAACTCGCCGTGGCTAGCGAGCCAGAGCAGCACGTCGCGACGTCCATTAATTAACTCGTCGCGACGTGCAGACGAATATCCGAACTTTAAATGGGAAATTCTCTCACTATTCTGAGCCGACCCGACTGCTTCCTTTAAAAACTTGCCAAATTAGGTTAAAAGAGAGCCGGCTACCAACATTAATGGCAGAGAACACATACGATTTCGACAGCCACCAGAGACCACCAATACCCTACATCCATTATTTCCATCTCCGATCACCATCCATCACCTCCGACCACTTCATTGTCACCTCCACCGTCGACCTCTGTAGCTATGGGCAGCGTCGGAACTTCAACAGTGGCGAGGATTTTTGGAGTAATGCACGGCTAAGGCTTCCGACCTCTTGAAAATGTAGTAATGGCTTGAGTTCACTCGGACTTCAAACGGGAGTAATCTGACAATGTCAAAATTTAATTATATTATTGTAAATCGCTAAGTTAGGGTTTACGGTAGTATAGTTAGATTAGCATGGTTAGAGTTTAATCATGTGTTGAACAAT
>JANITX010000008.1:15907601-15924124 GCA_027564395.1 Erythroxylum ulei
GCTAATCCTATGATAACTAGGAATCCAAATAACTTAAGAAATACTAAATAGTAAGAAATCCAATATTAACTAGGAAAGCTAAACTAAATGCTCCTGCATCACATGGTCTAGAGATAAGAAAGTTTTACTAGCCGCAAGCAGACTATATTTCAGGTCACGACTGCTATCAATCTGAAAGAAGATAGATTTGATAAAAATAAGTGATGCAGATTGGTCCCTTCTCTGCTCCCTCTGCTGACTTCAGGAGAGGAAGTTACCACTGCTACATTCTCTAGACGAAATAAAAAGAATGAGAAACTGATCGATAAAGCAAAAGCAAAACCTTTAAACTGATGCCTCAGAAGACCAAAGGAACATTTAAGAAAACATGTTGGAAAGAAAGTAAACAGTAGATTCCAATATCATATAAGGTTTTCAAATACTGATAAAACGGTCATTGAGAAACAAAAAACTCCCTATACCAATAATGATCTCTAACTGAAAAAAAAAAAGAAAAAAGAAGACGAAGAAGCCTTACTCTGCACTTGGAATCCAGACCAAAGATTTCGACCGAAAAGGTCCACAATAATACAGAAGCAGAGATCAAGCCCATATCCTTTTGTTTTTACCATCCTTACCCTATTTCTTCCATTAAAATGGAGCAAATATAGAGGTAAAATTACAACGTGTGCTCATGCCATCCAATTAGGAGGATATGATTAAAGATAAATAACCCTATTAAAAGACTTGGAACCTGAATGCAAACTCACTCATACAAACATATCACTATTTTAAATATTTAAAAAAGCAACAAATGTGCCGCATAAAGTTATCATGTCAGTTCTCTTTGAAGTAAGAAGCAATGAAACTCTAATATTTTGGTATAGTGAGGAATCTCTAATAGATACCACATAGAAGTAAACAAATTATCACCTTCCAGCAGAACTAGCTGGTAATACTGGTCACAATATCTTGTAAGTATATTTGTGAATGTTTCTGATATAAAAATTAAACATCTAGATGAAAAGACTTCGATTGTTTAAAGTTTTCAACAATGATTCACCAAGCATCAATCACAGCAAATAAATCATTCACTAACAATTTGCAAACCTGCTTATAATCATGCACACATTAAAAATGAAAATACAAGAAACATTCGGAGGATAAAGGTTCTCACCTGAGGCCACCGCCCACTAGAGTGTGTTACAAGTTTTCCCCTTTGTAGTGCCTCAACGACCTTAAGCCCTTCTTTGCTCCACTCTTTAGACCAACCACTGGACCAAATCACTTGCATCGGTAGCTTCCTAATAACATCTGACCTACCCCATTCTACCACATTGAAGCTAGAATTCAACTTCTTTAATGTGCTCACAAGAGCTTCCCTCCCATTTTGTCCTTTCAGAATTACTCTATGAGCATCCAAATCCATGCCACTGATCCCCTTTGAACAGCACAAGCCTATTAATCTTTTAAATGCGAGAGTTGACCCCAAGACAACCTCTCTGACTAGTGGAATCTCCAAAACCCACAAAGGTAAAGCTGGTTTCGTACTAGTATCAACCAGACTCACGCTCCTAACAGATTCTGAGTTCTCCAAAATCCAATTTGACACCATTCCCAAACTAGAATCGTGCAAAACAAGGTGTACAGGGGCTAACCCCATTGTACTAATCACTTGACCTAAAATTCTTCCCATCTCTTCACCTCCCAAAGCAATAGATTTAACAACATTCTTTCCGCGATCAAAATGAGATTGGATCTCTTCATAAGGAATTTGCCCAGTTTCAATGACATTATCAAAAGCCCAGAAGATACCTTTTTCCTTAATGAGACCATATACATCCAACAACTTCTCAAAAACCCCACCGGCTCTTTCTTCAACCACTTCCATTGTTTTGTCAGAGAAGCCATTTCCAGGCAAATCAAAAACAACCCCATGGACCCCTCTAGAACCGAGAAAGTCAATAACTTTCCTAAAAGAAAACGAACTTAGACCCAACCCATGCACGATCAGCACCTTCTCAGTCACAGAAGGTTTGTTACCGCTCTCCAGAGCAAAAATCTCATTTTGTTTTTGGTTCTTGGCAATCTGGACCTTGATAATACGTCCCTTAGAGTAGTGCTGACGAAGAGGAGCAGAAAGGGAGAGAAAGAAGGACTTGGGGTCTTGAGAAGATGAGGTGAGAGAGGAGAGAGTGACGGTTAAGAGAGTGATGAAAGACACCAAAAGTGTGAAGTAAAACCAGAAAATGAATGGGTTCTTCTTTTGTGTCTCTGAGACTTCAGGTGGTAAAGTTGGTTTCTTTAGTGTAGATTGAGGTTCTGGCTCTTCTGTGATGACTGCCATGCCGCTTTCCGCAAAATTCTATGGAGTATAGACTATAGTTGAAATGAAGAAGAAATGTAACTAGACTGATGACAATGAAATGAGACGAGAGTAAAGCAATTTTTTTTATATTATTTTTATATTAAAATAATAACTGCGTAAAAAAAACAAGCACAAAACCTTATCTCCTGTTCTGTTTTGAGTTTGTGTCTGCCTCTCCCCCACTATGTCTATGCCCTCAAGCGCATCACCTCTGATGCGTCCACTCTCTCTGTCAGCGTCTCTGGTAGAGTCCTCCGCCTCATGTTACTCTCGTCTTCTCTCTTTCTCACTCTATGGCTATCGTTTTCCAAATTTAAGAGTCAGCCCCAAGTTTTATGTCAATTCTCCAAGAACCCATCTTTTTATTAGAAGCTGTAGTTCTATATCCGCCAAACCATCTTCCCAGCTTCGTAGAAATCTAACGGCCAGTTTGGAACCAGACGAGAAGCTTCGTGCTTTGCGTGAGCTCTTCTCCAGGCCTGGAATTGGCATCGACGCCTATATCGTGCCCTCTCAGGATTCTCACCAGGTTCAGTTCTTGAGTTTTATGCATGATACTGACGGTCTTTTACTTTGTTCTTTTGATGTTCTATGTTTTCTTCAGCTTGAGCTCCACTGGATTTTGATGGTCTATATTGGTTATCCCATATAGCATTTCTGATATGGTTTATGTTTTCTTATGCTTGACCTCCACCTGGTTTTGATGCTCTGTATTGGTTATTCCGTATAGCATTTCTGATGTGGTTTATGAACTTTTGGAAGTTCAAATTGCTCTAATGTTGTTTGAACAAAATGGACAGCTCGCCATTTTGGTGTTTTTGACTCAGAGCATGGAAAAGGGTTTGGAGTCTGCAAATAGTCTGATTCTGACCCAACATTATACTACTAACAAAATTTCATTTCCTTTAGCCATTTATCATGAATCTGTTCTTTGTGGCTTCAGAGTGAATTTATTGCTGAATGCTATATGCGAAGGGCATACATTTCGGGGTTTACTGGCAGTGCTGGAACTGCTGTTGTCACAAAGGAGAAAGCAGCTCTCTGGACAGACGGTCGATATTTTCTCCAGGTTGGGAAAGAAAATGCTGCAAGTTCATTATTTCATGCTTTAGTCAAGAGCGTAGTGCCTGCATTGTCAAATGTATTTAGCAGGATCAAAGTTTTTTTAACTTTTATTTGAATTGTAATTTGTAAGGGATTTTAAGGTTTGACACCATAAATTTGGAGGTAAAAGATGGTAGTCATTTATCTTTTCTCTTGTGCTTAGGCTGAAAAGCAGTTGAATTCTAATTGGAATCTCATGCGAGCTGGCAACACTGGAGTTCCTACAACAAGTGAATGGCTAAATGATGTTTTACCTCCTGGAGCCAAAGTTGGCATCGATCCTGTGAGAAAATTCTAGATTCCTTAAGTTGAATGAACCTTAATTCTTGTTGGCCTACTGATGTAGAGAAGATTTTTGTGTCTTTATTGGTGACCTTGATTAGCTTAGCACATTTAACATTTCTACATGTATCAGTACTAATTTTTGCAAACATGCACCAAAATTTTCGTTCATTCAATCTTGATGTTTTCTCAGAAGCTTCATCCTTGTGTTTTTCTTCAAAATTTGCAGTTTAAGTCTCTTTCCTTTTACATCTTCAGTTGATCAAATTTTTAGTTTTTCTCTTTTCCAATCTGTGCTACTTTGATTCATTTTGTTTTCCTGTTTTCTTTTTGTTTTTCTGTTTTAGTGTTATTATCCCTGTGTCTTGAAGCATCAGTTTCATGTGAGCTTATACTTGATCATTTTTCAACTTTGCGTTGCCTGATGCCACTTTGTCTCTTGACATATGAAGGGAGCAGTTCCTTTTTTCTTTTGATGTGGCTGAAGAGTTGAAGGAATCTATAGCCAAGAACAATTTGGAGTTGGTTTACTTGTACAATCCAAATCTTGTGGATGAGATATGGAAGAAATCCAGGCCAAGGCCTCCAAACAATCCAAGTAGGGTTCATAGCCTAAAGTATGCAGGCCTAGACGCAGCATCAAAATTGTCTTCACTGAAGTCTGAGCTTCTTGATGCTGGTTCATCTGCAATTGTTATCTCTACGCTTGATGAAATTGCCTGGCTGCTGAACTTGGTAATACTAGACCGATTTACTTGAATTTTGATTGGACTTTTTAATAAATTTTAATAGCACTTCTCTAATCTGGATTTTCACTTCATATTCCCAGTTGGAGAATCTAACTTGCAAGCAATTCAAAATTACTTCTTACTTCTTATTAGCAAACTTGATATATGTTTCTGGTGTAGAGAGGGGGTGATGTTCCACATTCACCTGTTATTTATGCATATCTTATTGTCGAGATCAATGGAGCAACACTTTTTGTTGATAACTCGAAAATCCCACCCGAAGTGTTCAATCATTTGAAGAATGCTGGTGTTGAGTTAAGACCATATGATGCAATCCTTTCTGAGATAGAAAGGTAAGTTTCATATAGCCTTATGGTTTATCACTGGCTAAATTCTTTGTAAAACTGTTGTGTACCATTAGGATGAAAATATGCCTTGCTATATTAAATGTTCTGAATACACTTTCTTGTTAACATATATAAACCAGTGTGTGAACTTGACAAACATTTTACACATCCTATATACTTTTTGATACATATTCTTTTTCTTTCAGTTTGGCTGCAGAAGGAGCTGAACTTTGGTTGGACACATCATCTGTTAATGCTGCTATAGTCAATACCTACAAATCTGCTTGCAGTAAACATCTAGAGAACCTTGGAAGTAACAGTATGGGAAAGACTAATGGTTCTAACACATGCGATGGTAAATCATGGGGACCTACTGGTGTCTTTAAACCATCACCTGTCTCTCTGGCAAAAGCAGTGAAAAACTCTTCCGAGTTAGAAGGCATGCGCAATTGTCACTTGAGGTAATTACATCTTTTCCTCGGAACATGATCTTGTTGTAACTTGCAATAGTTGCAAGGTGCCCTTGACCTTAGAATTTGTGCAATAAATTGTTGCCGCTAATATATGATCATTTTAGTTCATAGTATCTAAATGTTGTAGGAAATTTTCTGATTTCTAACATCTATTTCTAGATCTCCTTTCATGCTCTTTCATAATCTTTATCACTTGTTGTTCTAAAGAGAAAGGTGCTTGGAAATCTTTCGTTAGGGTTTAACTGGTTGAATATCTTATGCTGTGGGGGAGCTTGACTGTAAGAAATCATGTAAAGCTATGTCTGATTATCCTGTTGTGAATGACAACAGTTCTTCCATGAGGTTTATGAGAAAAGTAAGCAAGCAAAAGATAATGGTCCATATAGACATGCAAGTTTTTTTGTTTTCTTTTTAAGTTAGAAAGTTTTCTGGCTTTGGCTACTTGTGTGGAGACTATCTTAAAAATGTCCCTCGTGTGAACTAAATGTTGATGTATCCTAAGAACTCTCTAATATTATGCTTACTTATTGTATTCAATGTTAAGGGATGCGGCGGCTTTAGCAAGGTTTTGGGACTGGCTTGAACAGGAGATTAACAATGGTGTGAAATTAACAGAGGTAGATGTTGCATACAAACTTCTTGAATTCCGTTCAGATCAAGCTGGTTTTGTTGATACTAGCTTTGATACAATAAGTGGTATGTACATCTCTTTTCTGTTGCAACTACAGTTAATTCAGATGGTTTCCCTCACCTTAGGTCTCACTGTTTGGGATGAAATCACAGGTTCTGGTGCTAATGGTGCCATTATACACTACAAACCTGAACCAGAGACCTGTAGTGTTGTAGATCCAGGAAAAATTTTCCTGTTGGATAGTGGAGCACAATATGTTGATGGAACTACTGACATAACCAGGACAGTGCACTTTGGTGAACCTACTGCAAGAGAAAAGGAATGCTTTACTCGAGTTTTACAGGTTCAGGCTTCCTTCATATCATTGAAAGAAAAACTACTGTATAGGAGATAATTTGTAGCCTTTACCAATGCGGTCTATGCAATTAATTTCCGTGGTATGTTAAACTTAGAGCAATTTTAAAGCTGATAATTTTGATTTTTCACTTGATTCAATGAAATGTTGAATTACAGGGTCACATAGCTCTAGATCAAGCAGTGTTCCCTGGAAATACTCCTGGTTTTGTCTTGGATGCATTTGCACGCTCTTCTCTTTGGAAGATAGGACTTGATTATCGACATGGTACTGGTCCTGCCAATCTGTTGGCTACAAAGTCTTAACACGTTATAAGTTTATGACTTGAGAAGATATAGCTTCATGTCATTTTCTCCTTTTCCTTCAATCTGTTAGGGACTGGACATGGTGTAGGAGCTGCTCTGAATGTTCATGAAGGTCCTCAAAGTATTAGTTTCCGGTTTGGAAATATGACACCCTTGCTGAAAGGGATGATAGTAAGCAATGAACCTGGGTATTACGAAGACCATGCCTTTGGCATTCGGATTGAGGTACCATGGCTATGCAGTTATTTACTACGGTCTATTAAAGTTTCAACCTTGGGTTAATATAATTATATTGCATAACTTATTATTCTGAATCTGTTTAACTAATTACAGCTTGTTATTTTTACCTTTTGATCTGAAGAATGTGTCGATATAGAAGAATATGAATGCACTTTACTGGCATTTTAAGGACACATCTCTATTTGATTTTTCTGTTGCTACATTGGAAAGCAAGTTCTCTTTGATTTTCAACCCAGTATTTGTAGTTTTTTGGACCTGTTTCTGTTGTGACATGCTCCCTAGATGAATATTGGATTTTGGGATAAGCTTTTTTCTGTTATTTATTATGATGATTGCTAACAGTAGGGCCTGGTGGAGAATGAAATGGTCCAAAGTAACTAGCCTTAGTTTTCTCAAGAATATTGTGGCTTGCTCACTTGATAAACAAATTTTAGGGATTAGTATTATCATACCAACATGAATATCCAACTCTAAATACCGTCTCCCCGGAAAAAGATAACAAAAGGCAAAATGTTTCTGCTCTTTTCCCCTGTGTCAGGGTGTTTATTCTATATACTTTGTTTTTAAGCGTCCCTCTTCCCAATCAAAAATGACTTGGATTGCATGGAGGGTAGGCTTTGTGTTAATTGTTTGCTGGTGTAAACAATTTTACCTTGCTTGCCTATTACTGGTTTCCAATTGTTTGTTATAAAAATTAGTCAACTCTTATTGCAGAATCTCCTTTTTGTAAAAGAGGTCGACACTCCAAACCGCTTTGGTGGAATGGAATATCTGGGTTTTGAAAAGTTGACATTTGTGCCCATTCAGGTATTCTAATACTAGCTTGAAACTTAAGATCCAAAGCTCATGCAGTCTGTTTTTACTAATAAATCCAGGAAATAATTAGCATGTTTCTATGGATATACTAGCCTGACACACAGTTCCTATGTCGTGGACTGAAATTTGGTTGATGAGAAAGTGGATGTTCTCAGTTAGTATTTGTGTGGGATTAATTTCCAACACTCGGGTTATCTGTTCCTTCTTTTCTGCCTCTTTCCTTTAAAATTTGTTCTAATTAAAGATTGTTTTGGAACCTATCAATCCTTCTACTGCAGGTTAAGTTGATAGAACAATCTTTACTCTCTGCAAAAGAGACGGATTGGCTCAATGATTACCATTCGCAAGTGTGGGAAAAGGTAAAATACTCTTGAGCTTGTAGTTGCCCTGATCCTCAATTGTTAACTACTGAGTGATGAAAATGACGTAAGATATAAATGCACTGGACATGGGAATGTAATGCTGATATTTGGTTTTCTTTTCGTTCATTTTGCCCGCAATGGAAATGGAGAAAGTACATTCCTACATTACCTTTCTGATTGTTAGTGCAAGCTTAAATAGCACCTTCCATTTTAGGCATTGACTTGAGAACTTTTGACAGGTTTCACCATTATTGGATGGCTCCGCTAGGCAATGGCTATGGAACAACACACGATCAACCAAGCAGTAATTAAGCATGCCTTTTCATTTCCATTTCATGCCTTTATGCAGATTCTCTGTTTCAATGTATTTTAAACATGTAACATATAATAAGACACGCAAGTTTCATGGCTTACCTTCATTTCTGCTTTGTGTTTTTCTATAGCTATTATTACTCATTTTTGCTCTAAAACTTCTTCCGCACCCTTTCCTTATAATTAAGTTCCATTGGTATCTGCATTGAGAATTTTGATTGTTCAATTCATTGACATTCACTGGTACAAAATTGCTCACCAGCAACGGTAAGTAGCTTAAACGAGAAGCTTTTACCAGATTAATTGCACCAAAGCAATTAGAGGTGGTTCCACTATTTTACCAAATCAAAGTCAATTCGAAGCAGTTTACTGAAATAAACTATACAGGATCAATTCCGTAGAAAAGGGAGAACTTTTACCGGTAACCCAGTTAAGATTGATCAAAATGGAAACTAAATTATAGTCCTGCCCCCAGGGTAAGGAGGATCATACCTCCCCTTGTACAACAAGCATAAGTATAAGAAGCGTTTTCAAGCTCAGATAACTGCAAAACCTAGGAACCATACAGAGAGTAGAGTTGAATGCTGTATACCTCCTAAGGTGTTCAGTAAAATTAAGATACAAGGAAATCTCCGTGAATGTGACGTTACAACCACAGCCATAACCTACTCTCTAAACAATCTTTAGCTCAGGTGTTATATTGGTTATATTGAATTCCTGCGCCTAGTTAGTCAAATTGACAAATCACTTCTCTTATTGAGTGGCGTATAGCTTACTCATCACATCTTCCTTCGCTATACTCATCACATCTTCCTTCGAGTTGAATCAAAAGCTGAAAGCTCGCTATACATAGTTGATATTGCATCAGCAAAGTATGCCTTTGCTTGGGGCCTCTTAATCTGCAAGATGTTCAAATCAGAATCTCGAGAGAACTTTTATCTTACCCTGATAATGTTTGGCATTTTGATTTCAGAATTGAATGCCCTTGTGAAATTTGACATTCAGAACTTTTTATTCTTTATTTTTTATTTTTTTGGTTGGCAAAGATAAAGTTCTCTTTTAATTTATGAAGAATGCAATCCAATATTTCTATGAATTTACCAAAAGAAAAATGTGTACAACGTCACCTTAAATGTTGGAGTCAGTAGGCCATTCTCCACAGTAAATGGCTCGGGCACCAGTGTTACAGCTTTTGCAAATTCAAAACCTCTCAGCTGTTTGGATCATCAACATTAAAATTAATGATTTAATTACACTGTCAATAAACCACTCTACCCAACAGCTTAAGATGATGGGTGAGACCCAAAGATGGATTATATATTATTTTAACATAGACGCTGAAGAGTTCCAGCGCATTATTAGTACTAAAGTTACCTGTGCTTCCCTTCCAATTACATCCATATCAGCAAGAACTGCAGCTCTTGCTCTTGGATCATGGCAGAGTTGTCCTAAACTATTATACTGCACAAAGGAAATTTTGATCATCAAAAAATAATGAAATGGCATTTCATGGCTACTTATTATTTCAATTTATGGAAGAAATGATGGAAGCCTGTTAAGAGATCCAAGGAAACCAAAGGAAATTAATTCAAAATGTTTTTGGATGGTGATTAATAGGCAATGATATGGCGTATTCACTGCTCACGTTAGCAAATGACAGTCATGGAAACCACAGCCTACTATAGTGGCTATACTTAGGTATTTAATGAGGTCCCCAATTATTCCCCAAATGTTGGACAAAATCATCTGGGAAAGGTCTGGTTATGATTAGCTATCAGAGATGGCTGAGATGCATAGGTTGTTGAAAACTTAGTTGAGAAAATTGCACAGGTTGAGGGCAACTATAGAAATGATGGCAGAAAAAGGAAAATGTTATTGATATATCCAACATCCGATGCTTGAGAAGCATAAATCCATTTAGAAGTTTGGTAAAGGAATCAGTTATCATCCACGGAGAGGATTTTCAGAACTGTGATCAAATTGTAAAAGTTTGATATAAATTTCAATCAGTTCTATAAACCTATAAACTGTTCATATGGTTTTGAAGCCGAGCCTTTCCAGCAATGGGGCCTATAGACTGCTGATTTCACTCTTTGTTATCCTTTTGACAACAAAACAGACTAGATCTGGCTTCATCTGTTTGACAGAAATGAATGCCACCAAAGGAAAGAACCTAAAGGCCTAAGACCTATAATCATCCGTACTCAGAAATTAAATAAAAGAAATTTTTTATCATCCACCAGAAGTACAGATAACTACTCACCCTGATCCCCTGGGATGCAGCCTGATCCCTCAATACATCTGGATCTACTGCAACTATGGCCACCAAAGAGGAATTCAAGCTATCACCTGCAAAAGCTTAAGCAGTTAGTAAATACTACCAATAGAGACGTTGAGTACAGCATACCATCGACTTAATCTTACCATATATAAAACACTGAGAGACAAATCTGGACTTTGTATACACATTCTCAACCTTCTCTGGTGCAACATATTCTCCCTGGGCCAACTTGAAAATATTCTTTTTCCTGTAAAAAGTTTACAACAGAATTTCAGGGAGGTGTTAATCTTTCACACACAAACAGAATGAAATAAAATAGGGGGTGAGGAATACAACAATAAAAACCTGTATTCTATAAGCCATACAACATAAAAGGTATCTTAAAGAATACTTTATATCAGAATTTAGTTCAAAGTAAGGGGAAAACAAAAAAATAAAATAAAATAAGTCAAGAACAAAATCAAAAGTCTTGACATTGTATGAGATGTAGTAAACCTGGTGGCTCACCGCTACCTAATGGGATAACAAATTTAAGTGTTTATCTTTTGGGATTTTTTAAATTTAGTACCAAACTTTTTAAAATTTTCAATTTAGTGACTAATCTTTTTAGAACTTGCATAAATCAAGTCAAAAGGTTGTTTTTGATGATGTGGTGTGTCCACTAAATGCCACATGGATATCTATCAATTAGTCACAAAAAAAAAACATTTCGATTTGATTTATACTAATTTTTAAAATTTGGCCGCCAAATTGAAAACTTAAAAAAACTTGGCACTAAATTTTAAAATTCCCAAAAAAATTATACACTTTTGAATATGTTATCTCATTACTTAACAGTCTCACTATCATGCAGTGGAAAAGTATCGGGATTCAAACATGAATCCTTCAGTTATTCTTTCTTGTATACGAAGTAGTGAAATTTTGCTTTCTTGATTACAAGAATAGAAGAAATATCAAGGTAACCTAACCTATCAATGATCTTTAGGCGTCCTCCAGGCAACCACAAGCCAATGTCTCCAGTATGCAGCCAACAATCATCATCAATTACTTCTCTCCTGCCCATTTAAAATGTCATTTAGGTACTCTAAATATTAAGAACGTATAAAAACAACATAATTCAATATCCTGCAGATTAAGTACGTATGGATTTCATCTTTGTAGTAGCCTTGGAAGATTGTAGGACCTCTGACACATATTTCACCACGGGGATGTGGCTGATCTTCAGATGAGTAATTCATTTCAGGAACATCTACTAGTTTAACCTCTAAAACAGAGAATGTTAAATATAGAAATTAGAGACAAGCAGAAGCCTGTAAGGAGATAAATTATACATTTCACTCAATAGTAGTATCCTAAGTGGTTTTCCATTAAGTTATTTTCCTTCTAACCTTCCTTTCTCTGAGTCTCCAAAACAAAATTGAGGAATGCCCAATTTGTTTACCCCTTACCGTCATGAATAACCATCAAAGAAACAGTTATCTAAAAAAGCCACTATATGATTCTAGATGCCACCATGACTACAATGTAATGTATAAGATAAAACATATT
Organism: Erythroxylum ulei; assembly: GCA_027564395.1. Taxonomy (NCBI): domain Eukaryota; kingdom Viridiplantae; phylum Streptophyta; class Magnoliopsida; order Malpighiales; family Erythroxylaceae; genus Erythroxylum; species Erythroxylum ulei. Next base: position 15,919,733 of record JANITX010000008.1, read on the forward strand.
ATAGTCGTAAGCACATGCAGCCAATAAGTATATGCAGTACATAGGCAAACAAATAGTGAACTGGAAATCCAACTACTAACCACAGGAAGCATTAGGAGACCCAACATGGCCAACTAAATTGTCACCCTCATTCATAATGGTTATGACACAAGAGGTCTCAGTCATTCCATATCCCTCAAGCACCTGACAGCCAAAGCACCTGCAGCATTCACAATGAATAAGTACATGAGTGGATTGCTTGAATAGGCAACCCTACCCTCACATTCCCTCTTAGACCCACAAGCATGAGAGAGAGAGAGAGATCAACTTACACTCTTAGAAACTCCATTACATCAGGAGAAAGAGGTGAAGCACCAGAACCCATAAAGCGAACTCGACCCCCAAGCTTCGCCCTTATCTTGTTAAATACCAATCTGTCCCACATAGGAGAAGGATTCCGACCTGAAGCAGTTCCATTGAAAATAAAAAGTAAAAACGAGCATCTGCAGCTTCCAACATACTAAATTCAAGGATTTCTAAAATGCAGGTTTTCTAACTTCAATATCATGTCATTAGAAAGAATATTCTGCTCTATAATATTATTACATATTTTTGGCATTCCAATAGTGGTTGATCTATTGGAAGGCTACTCTTATGTTAAATTGCATTCATTGGCACACATACCACTGGATATTGCTTGCTTCTTTGAGTTGTAGGCTGCTCTAAAAAGTCTCTCCCTTAGAGGTCCAGATGTCTTCACAGCATTTATGATTCTACAACAACGCACTTAAGTTAGCAAGCCCAAATGACTACGAGCTATAATGAGCTACAACCATAAAATTACCCATCATATATTCGGTTATACAACCGAGGAACACTGCAAAATATAGTTGGCCTTAGAGCAGCCAAATCATCTATCAATTTCAGATTGTCCTGCAAATAAGAAGGGCTAAAAGTAAGGAGACCTAAGTGAACCCAGCAAGTGATTATTTAACAATTAAAATATGATAATTCAGTCAAATAGCTTCTGGAAATTCTTGTTCAGTCTTTTCCCACATACGTAAGCAAACAAACACTGCCTATTGAGAACTGTGCAGAAGTTTAACCATCTAACTTGCTTGTGATGCATGCATTCAAAACGCCATTAACATCCTCAATGTGCAAAACTAAAGAAGTCAGTTTATTTTCTAGAAGCTTAGCAAACGAGACCCTGTAAAATATATGTTCTACATGATATGTATGAGATCAACTAGTAAATGATTCTTTTGATGCATGCACCAACTAATCTCAGCAAAGTTCTATATATTCAAGTACGATAAGACCGGTCAGGTATATTAATTAGTATGCGGATATTGGGTAATCTCAAAGAGAACTAGAACACGAATAAGTTGACTTTTATGCAATATTATAAAGGGTGAAGTTCAATACCATAAGTCACATGCTTTATTGGAAACAGTTAAAATACATCACTAGGATTGCAATGTAAATGTCAAATGGCTGGACTGGATCAATGTAATTGGAGGAAAAAGAGGACAAAATCCTCACTTTCAGCCACAATTCATCATTGCAACTAACATGACCAAAAAGCTTGCAGTGCTAGACGTGAAATTTGAGCTACATACCCCCTGGTAGAAGCCAACAGCAACGCCATAGTAAACTGTTGCAATCTGATTAGTTCGTTCATAAATGTGTGCCAAAGGTAAATAGGATATATAACTGCACCAACATAATTACTATCACATCACCATAGTAAAAATATTTTGTTTGAATGAAAGTACAACTCAGAACTTAAAAGTAACGTCCCCAACTAATTCACAAAAAAATCATAACTCACATATCAGAGGGGATGAATTTGACTGCCAAAGTGAAACCAGCAACATTTGCTATTAGGTTTTCATGTGTTAATACAACTCCCTTTCCACAGAAATCAAAGGGTAACTATTATGCAATGAAATCTTTAACTGTAGAAACTCAAAAGAGCAGCTTGAGCACCCTCAGTCCTACCTTTGGTGTTCCCGTCGTACCACTGGTGTAGCATATTGTTGCAAAATCCTTTGGCTTAGGCGGCGAAAAAGGCTGCAAATTGCTGCGGCCCTAAAAGAGAACCATTTTACATAGGTCGATCTTTTACTTGAACAGAAACATTACAAGTATAAATGTATTTCCAATTGAAAATTGCTGCTCTAAATTGCAAATTATGGATTAAGATGGGCATATTGAACAGTCAAACTAGATGGTAAGACATTTTTTCATGGTAGGAAGTATCTAATACAACAGGCATCAGGAGGAAAGATAAAAGCATCTCCACATGGAACAAGGATCAGCAAATTATGACTTTCACTGCAATAATGAAATCTGGATTTCTATTGTTCCATGTGGGTGCGAATGACTAAACTCCATATAAGGACTCCCCTGAAGAAAACAAGAAAACAGAAGCGTTTTCCATATTGAATTGAGATGTATGTCCAGAGGATTTCTATGGTATATATACAAAAAGCCTAGAAATATTTTGGAGATATTCTAGCTATCAAATCTCCCAATAAGATACTAATTCCTAAATATATACATGGAAATAATCAACTCTAATAATTCTTGTCAGCACTCCCCCTCAAGTTGGTGCATCGATATCCCACATGCCCAACTTGCAAACAAGATTATGAAATTGTTTGTTGTAGAGTCCTTTGGTGAAGACATCTACTAGTTGTTCATTAGACCCCACATGGGATAAGTAAAGAGTCATTCACAAGTTTCTCCTTTATGAACTGTCGGTCAATTTCTATGTGTTTTTTCATATCATGCTGAACAGGATTGTGAGCTATGCTAATGGCAGCTTTGTTATTACAATAGAGGGATAAACTTCCTCCATTAATCAATTGTAACTCATTCATCAGCTTTCTTACCCACAAGAGTTCTCGCACACACCTAGTGCCATAGCTCTGTATTCAACTTTCACACTGAATCTAATACCATGAAGAAAACAATTGGGAGAGAAAACAAAAGTGTTTTATGTATTGAATTGAGATGTATGTATAGTGAATTGGAATGGTATATATCCAAGAGGCCTAGGAATATTTTGGAGATATTCTAGCTATCATATCTCTCAATTATAGGAAGAGATCACCACAGATATTAATTCCTAAATATATACACGAAAATAATCAACTCTAATAACTCTTGCCAACACAAATATTTCAAATAAGGAAGAAGATTCATTGGAAATAGTCACGACAGCTCAACTGGTAGAGCCGAGAACTTTCTTTTTAATTTTATTTTTAAGAAAAAAGAGATAGTCTATCATAGTGAAGGGACGATCTTAATTTATATAAGTTAGTAATTTGGATTCGTAACAATTTATTAAAAAAAAGATGCTTGTGACAAGAAGGATACGTCCTTGAGCATTTAATTGGTCAAAACTACCCACGGGTTCAGAGTGGCCAAAAGCAGAATCAGAGTTTTTTTAGAGTATTGACAATAAATTGCAAATATGATCCAAGTAATAAATCCCTAAATTTCATTTTGGGTAAACATACTTGTCAAGTAATTAATATTTTTTTAATGGATGAAAACAAGAAAATTGTTAATCCCCCTGTCTCCATAGTCCACCAATTTGGCAGAGTCCAATTTTTAGTGGTTCAAACTTTGAAAGTTCATATTGATGGTGAGTCATTTGCAAATTTTCAGGCCTTAAAAACTACTAATTCATAAGCGAGGGCACATCAATTAGCCAAAAGAAATTTCTAAACCTACCATCTTCAAAGCCTTGACTAATAAATGAACAAGGAGACATATAAAAACAATATCCATAGTTATTTCTTATCAACAAGAATGTCCAAGGAAAAGTTAGAAGGAAACTTACCTCATCAAACAGTTTTTGATACGATATAAGTTTGACTCTTGATGAAGGAAGCGATGGCAAGTGTTCATCCACACCCCCCACAACCTGCCATCACATATAAACAGAACTTGTTGCTACAATAGAAAATTATTCAGTTCACTCATGGCTAAGACTTGTCAAAATCAATTTTGGAAGTACGCACCACTATCAGCCGTGCAGATGGAATCTCAGATATAAAGCTCAAAAGCTGCAAGTTTCAAGAGGATATATAAGGTATGGTAAATCACACGTGATGGTCTTATTTATACTTGTAAGTAGAAGTGAAACAATTCCACAAAGACAAAAAAAACTATACAAAATAAAGAGGATAACCCATAATAAATATCATCAGCATTTCACTTAACAAAAAAGCACACGCAAAGAGCTTCCACTTTCAACAATAAAAGCAGAAGTATCACTTCACATTTTCAGAACACAGTTTTATCAATCTTTATACAACAAAAACACTCTCTTCTAACTCTTGCAATTGTAACTTCCTATTGTTACTGACCTCTACTTGATCCATGTTCAATTGCTTC
>JANITX010000008.1:15952534-15963167 GCA_027564395.1 Erythroxylum ulei
GAAAGCTCGTGGCTAACAGTTTATAATAAAAAGATAAACAAAACTTTTGAAACCATTTTACTTGTTATAGAGAACTTTCATTGAGTTTATAAAACACATGTTTCCTAGGCTTTCAGCCAAAATCCACAAGTCACAAAACATGAATGCATCAGACTTGATCAAACATATCACGCACATAGGCACATCAAATTGGTTCAGGTGGATCCAAAGTAGAACGTACTACGCATTTCTGCATAATAGCCTTGCATAGCCGTGAACTTATAGGAGTCCATGAAGGAGCTCCATGCCACTAGCGGGCAGGCGGGAGAAGCCTTTTTGTCAAAGTGCACTTGACTTAGCTTAGGGGACCACCACAAACCCACTTAATACATGTATTTCAAAATCTTGTAAACTTGTTGCTCAAAATGGCACTTCTTATAAACTTGAATTTTCATATACTTGCTATAACTTGAAAATCATTTCCGAAAACTTGATTTCATTAACATGCATCTTTTCAAAAGAATCATTTGCAAAAACTTTTCATCAATCATCACACAATTCATGAAGCAAATATATAACAGATTTCACAAATCATTCAAAAGCAATAGATGCAATACTTATGATGCAGTAGAAAATCAGTAAGTTTCTTTGATTTAAAGAAAAACAAAAGTGGCTTATTTACTCTATTATAAACTTGTACCTACCTTGATTTCCTTGCTTATAGACTTGCTCAAAATGCTTCTTCTCTTGTTCCTCTTGTCTCTCTTGATCCCTTTACACAAAAACAAAAATCCCACTCGATAGGGTTTTCAATTGAAAATCCCTCAAGGCACAGTCACTAAAATTGGTTCTAAAATACTTAAACTCAGACATTTCTAAACTCTATGAACTAAAATCCTTTCAAAAATATAAGAGATTTAAAATGATCTTACCTTTATTCTTCACTAAATGAAGGGATCTTTAGCTCAAAAGAAAGCTCTTCTCTTTCTCTACCTTTTTCTCTTCTTGAACAAGGTCAAAATCTCTCTTGAGGGCTCACACAATTGAAACCCTAGCTTGTTTCTCTTCTTTCTCTCCTTCTCTTCTTCTCTTCATATTTCTCTTTCTTCTTCATAACACTCTCTCTCCTTTTTCCTTTTCTTCCTCAATTTCCGTTCTTCTCTCTTCTTAAAATGCAAGACAATACTTCTTCTTCCAATTATGCCTTTAATGAGTCCAAAAAGTTCATTTTATCCTTCCTTATAAGCTTATGTTCTTTTAAACTTAGGTGTCTTGCCAAAAATACCCTTGAATATTCTGACATAACACTTTCTTCTAGAAAATGTTCCTCGTTGTCTTAAGCTTCTAATGACACCAAAATCATTCAATTCGGTTCAGAAATCTGAAAGTATTACCACAAACACTTTCAGACTATTATTAGACTGAAACAGTACACTATTCCCAACTTCCATCCAGAATTTGGAAGTCTTAGGGACTGAATTACAATTCACTTCCTTCAGACAATTTGTAGCACTATATCTCTAGTTTATCACAAGTCAGAAATCATCTCATTTGGATCTCTATAGATCAAGATATCATCAAAATACTGAAATATGTTTAGTAGAATAACACCAGTTCAAAATATTTAAGAGCACACTCACTGTACCTGTCTCATGTTTTTCACTCAATCTTTCTCAATTCATTTCAAATGGCTATTATTTTTGTTGGAGAAGTAGAGCAATGTCTTACAAGTCCAATGGTTCAAGAATCAAGTCATTTGAGAGTCTACAGAAGAAGTTATGGCCAAAAGAATCCAATATGTTTTTATCCTCAATCATACTAAACCTATTTTGGGGAAACACCATAACTTTCTCTAGAAATTTCTAATTAAGGTGTTATTTGGATGGATCGAAAGAGCACTTCAAGAGCTACAAATTTTTTGAAGACCTCAAAGACAAATTCTATCTTTTAAAGGGTCAAAAATAGGAACAAAAGATATAAGATGAACAGTGACCCAGAAGAAGTTTATGAACAGTAACACAGAAGATGTTTTACAATTTGTATAACTTCTCTACAGATATCGGATTTATGTGTTCTTTGGATGGTTTGAAAGAGTACTTCAAGATCTACAAATTTTATGAAGACCTAGAAGATATATTTTATCGTCTGAAGGGTCGAAAGAGGAACAGAAAATAGGCCAGGTGAAAAAGTAGAAGAAGCAAAACATAGAAGAAGATGACGTCACCACAGAAGAACCAAAAAGGCAGAAGAAGCAAAACACAAAAGAAGATGACGTCATCACAGAAGAAGCAAAAAGGCAAAAGAAGATGACGTCATCACAGAAGAAGCAAAAAGGCAAAAGAAGCAAAATACAGAAGAAGCAAAAAACAGAAGAAGCAAAACATAGAAGAAGCAAAAAGCAGAAGAAGCAAAACATAGAAGATATGACGTCATCATAGGCCATGTGACGTCATCACAAAAGAATTGAAAAAATTGCCATAACTTTCCCTACAGATATCGGATTGGGGTGTTTTTTAGATGGTTATAAAGAGGACTTCAAGATATACAAATTTCATGAAGACCTAGAAGACAGATTCTATCTTTTGAAGGATAAAAAATGGAACAGAAGATAGGTACAGACGAAAATCAGACTAATGGAAAAAGACAGAAGAAGTGGGAAAATTACCATAACTTTCCCTAAAGATATCGGATTGGGGTATTCTTTGGATGGTTTGAAAGAGGACTTCAATATCTACAACTTTTATGAAGACCTCAAAGACAAATTTTATCGTCTGAAGGTCAAAAAAGGAACAGAAGATAGGCCAGGTGAAAAAGTAGAAAAAGCAAAACATAGAAGAAGATGACGTCATCATAGAAGAAGTAAAAAGGAAGAAGAAGCAAAACACAAAAGAAGATGATGTCATCACAGAAGAAGCAAAAAGGCAGAAGAAGCAAAACACAGAAGAAGATGACGTCATCACAAAAGAAGCAAAAAGGCAAAAGAAGCAAAACACAGAAGAAGATGACGTCATCACAGAAGAAGTAAAACATAGAAGAATACAACTTCACTCTTGAACATCTTCCCTCATAGGAACCATAACTTTCAGCTTAGATGTCTAAAAATTTCATACTATATACCGTTGGAAAGAAAAAATAAATACCTACAACTTTCTAGAAGACACATTTACCTAAATCAACCTAGATTAATTTAGATGTTCCCCCGAAATCAAAACACGAATTTTACATTCCTCCACCAATGAACTGCATCCAATTCTCAACTTCATGACAAATTTTTGAGATTTTTAGAGACAGAATTTAAATTCGATGTCTTCATAAGAAATATAGCTATTTATTTCTAGTTTAATCCAAAGCAAGAATTATCTTATTTAGGTAACTAGAAAAAAAAGTTATGGCTAAAAGACTGAAACATACTCAATGACATTTTCCAGATCAACTACCCATTTTGCTTCAAAAAAAATCTTTCCTTAACACAACTCATACTAAGATCACCTTTTCTACTTCATTTCCTCCTCATTCTCAACTCTATTTCAAATCAGTATCATTCTTAAAGAAAATATAGTCCAGGATTGATCATAAGCACTAATAATAGAACATACATATATATACATATCCTTCATCAACTTACTACACAAATCCAACTTCATTTTTGCTTTCATTTTGCTTCTAACTATCATCTTAACTCTTCCCATTTCTCATTCCCTACTTTACTCTTGTTTATCATTTCTTGGTTCAAAATTTTTTCATTCATTTGTTCTTTACTCATGACTAATCACCAAAATTTCTCATTTAATAGTTCTAATCTTCGAAGAAAAGTTCGGGGGTCCAAAAATCGAATGGAATACTTATAAAAATAGCTTTTACTACCACCATCTACTCCATAATGCTAAACTTGTCCCTTAGTTTGATATTCTATGGAAGTAGCCATTAAACCCAAAGGCTTCAATATTCTCTTGGCTAGTAATCAAAAATAGACTTAGAACCAAGGATAGATAGTTTGGGGTATATGGTTCCATTTGTGTTTTAAACATACAGAAGAGAGAAGGAATCAGTTATTCTTTGCATGTAGTTACACAAAATCAATTTGGAGTAGGATAATGTACATGCTACAAGTTCTTTAGTATACATTTGAATAGAGGGAGGACCCCAATATGATCATTGCCAAAAACCGAATGGAATACTTATAAAAACAACTTTTACTATCACCATCTACTCCATAATGCTGAAATTGTCCCTTAGCTTGATATTTTATGGAATCAGCCATTAAACCTAAAGGCTTCAATATTCTCTTGGCTAGTAATAAAAAATAGACTGAGAACCAAGGATAGATAGCTTGGGGTACATGATCCCATTTATGTTTTATGTAAACGTACGGAAGAGAGAAGGAATCATTTATTCTTTGAATGTAGTTACATAAAAGCATTTTAGAGTAGGAGACTGTACATGCTACAAGTTCTTTAGTATACATTTGAATTGAGGGAGACCCTCAATATGATCATTGCCAAGAACCTAATGGAATACTTATTAAAAACAACTTTTACTACCATCATCTACTCCGTATGGAGGGAAAGAAATGGGAGATTGTATAAGGGAATTGACGAAGGTAAATATTAGATAATAGAAAACATTGTCAATTAGGTTTGAGCAGCTTTCATAACCAACAACAAACAAAGCTTAATTAGTCATGATTTGAAGAATACTTGGATGCTATAACTCAATATCTTTTATTTCTTTTTTTTAATGTACTCTTGTAACATCAATTTTTGATGAATTATGGATTAATAGTGCAACTCATTGTAATGTTGTTTTGTAGCTTTTCCTATTATTAATGCAATTGCTTTCATTTTAAAAAAATAGAAGAAAATAATAAAAATCAAACTTGAAAGAACATAACCTAGTTAAGTAATCGGGAGCATTCATGACAAAATATTTGTCTTCGTGTCAAAAGACTAGGTATCATTATATAAAAATATATAATTTAGTGCTTTAAATACAAGTGAAGCCTATTGATCTTCTTATGAATTATCAAGAAATTTCCATTAGTGGGTACTTAGTGATGGCCTACTGCATTTTTGAATGGTGAATAAGAATTAGGGCATACTTGCAAGTGCCATATATTTATGAATAGGGTGTAATTATTTTGTTTGATATGTATATTTAAATTCAAAATCTTGACTATGAATGGAATAAGTTAATGTTTTGGATCTTTTTGAGTGATGATGTTTATGGGTAAGTTAATTTCAAGAGATTTTAGGTCATTGTTGTATTGTTTCATGATTGTTTGATTTGTGTTTTGTGTCTTGTGTTTTGTGTTTCGTTTATTTTGTTATGTTAGTAATACTTAGGGATAAGAAAATTTTTATGTGTGGGGAAGTTGATAAATGTTCTTTAGAGTGTGTTTTTAGGCGTTTTCTTATGTGATAATCATGTATTTAGGACTTAAAATTTTGTTTTTGTTAGTTTTTTCTGTGTTTTGTTTGATTTTTGTTAATTGGGGCAAGAATTTGATCTTAATGCATATTTTAGGGGATGTTTAACGTGTTTTGCTGATAAGTTAGGAAGGGAAACTTGAAGAAAAGTTTAAGAGAAAGCTGGAGGATAAGGTATTTTATGATTGTCCAACTTGCATGATCATGTAAGAAGTTAAAGTAGTTATTATACGCTCGTGATAGAACATGTAGCACAATCGTGCAACGTACAAATGCCAAATTTTCCAGGTTGTGGGATTTTAGTTTTTTTTTTCAAGATTTGGACTATTTTTATAATATAGACAAGTGAGGAAACCCTAGAAAGAGCCCTAAGAGGATCAAGAAGTATAAAAGGCAAACAAATATATATATATATATAAAAGTGGCTAGAACATCCAAAGAACGTATCAACAACAATAGAATGTATCAATTGAATTAAGTCAACCAAGTTAGAGAAACCAATAAAATCATATTATCCAAGCAATGTCTCAAATTTAGGGTGAAAAGGGGGAAGAATAAATAAATAAATGCATTGAACTATTGGAGTTCTTTTTGGATGTTAAGGTGATAATTTCCAAATTTATGAATACCTTACATAGCTTCAAACTTGCCTATTTGTTTTTTGTAAGGTCAAGTTATGTACGACAGGGTAAAGTAGATGAAAGCATATTCATACATAAACTTACCCTAGCATAAGTTTAAGTAATGTTACTTTTTATAATAGTACATAGCTTGATATTATTGCACCTACCCTATTTTGTTAAGGAAAATATTACAAGCATTATATGTGTATTTGATCGTAGGTAAGTGTAAATGATTTTTGTATTTTTGTGTATGCTCTTTAGACATGAAATTGTTGAGTTTGGCTCCTTTGTTGTCCCATATTGGTTGGGGACAACAATTGAGGCAAAGCTCATGCCTATATAAGGAGGTTGCTACCTCCTTAGTTAATGCACCAAATCAAAGTCAAAGATTTGTATGACAAATTTGACTCTAGTTGAATTTCTCTTTTGAAGTGAGAGTTGAAGAGTTTGTCTTGGGTATTTCTTCGTGGGTGTATTGGTGTATTAGGGGATTGGGTGAGAGGAAAAATTATGTGATTATAATTTTTTTTTCACATAATGGATTTTCTTCTTGTTGCCCGTAGTTTTTCTTCGGTTTGGGAGTTTCTATGTAAATTCTCTTGTGCTATTATTTTCTGATATTTTTGTCTATTAAATATCCTTGGGTGTGGGTTTTGGGAGGTTTAAATTCCTAACAATTGATATCAGAGCCAAGGTGTGTTTTTTCCCCTAAAAATTCTAAGTATGCTATGTGGTTGCAGTTTTGACTGATCTTCTACATCATAAAAGATTTTCTTGAGAAAGGTTCATTTGGTACGGTGGAGCTTTGGTGTGGTAGTGTGAAAGTGCATGTCTAGGAAAGTTCTGACTAAGGAAAGATTTGGTATTTAAGTTTGTCATTTGTAACCTACCTCTCTTTCCTGAGAACTTACCTGGTGTACTATTCATTTCTACGGTAAAATTCGTTAAGGCAGAAGAGCATAGGAAAAATGTCAAGAAATAGGGCTTCGAATCCTCTTAGATTTAAGGTGGAGAAATTCGACGGGAGAATCAATTTTGGCTTATGGCAAGTATAAGTCAGGGACATTTTGATTCAGTCGGGGTTACACAAGACATTGAAAGGCAGACAAATTCCTGATATAGTATGCTAGACGTGTGGACAATCTGGGCACGTGAAGAAAAATTGTACGAGAGATAGAGCTGGTTCAGCAAGAGGCTTTAGGTCAGTTAATGGAAAGATTGACAATGTCGCTAACATTGTCTCCATAGATAATGATCTTGCTCTCTAAAAAGGGGAGCATGTACATCCTCATGGCATGTCGCTAATCCCAAAGATGCCATGATAGAGGATGTGTTACTGTTAGCGAGTCCACAAGTTTGCACACGGGCATTGGTTTGGTATTAATGCAAGGTGTGTAGTGGAATTTATGTCGATAGCTGATGAACTTCTAGGAAAACCAAACATGGAAGTTGCACCATAATTTTTCAGCACATGTGCTGAAGTAAAAGGCTTGGAATTGATGTATTCTGAGTGGGTAATGTGAAGAAAACTAAGGAAGAGATCTAAACCTAGACAGAAAATACGATGGTCAAAGTGTTTGTTAGCTTGGTGGGTCAAAGTGTTGTAGTTAGATTTTGGGCTTGAGATAAAGGTTCTGGACTCATAGTCCAGCCCATTTTCTCTTTAGTCCAAATCCATCATTTTGATCCATTTCATTAACCTTTTATTTCCCTTTTTTTTCCCCTACAGATATCTTCAAATCTTTTTGTTACAGTTCTGTTACAACAGACTACTCTATATATAGAGTAGAAAACAAAGAATAAAATTTGAGCCAGATTTTTATCCTATTACATATTTTGTCATGGTATCAGAGCAGTAAGAAGCTCGACACCTTTCTTCCTCTGCTGGCTCCTCTTTGCTTTCTTCTTTTCTGCCATCTTTTATTCTCTTCATCATCATTATGTCAGGTGCTCCTGGTCCCTCATATGCCAGTGTTACCACTAACCAAACACATCATCAACCACACCCACAGAATGTTATCCGACCAGAAGATCATCCAGCCAGCCCCTTTTATCTTCATCCCAATGAAAACCCATCTCTAGTCCTTGTTTCCTCACCTTTGACAGGCACTAATTATCACTCTTGGGCAAGATCCATTCGAATGGCCCTGTTATCAAAAAATAAACACAGATTCATAGATGGTTCTATTGCAATGCCACAAAGAGAAGATCCCTTGTTCATGTACTGGGAAAGATGCAACACAATGGTTTTATCACGGTTATTGAGGTCAGTAACAGATTCCATTGCACAAAGTGTGATTTGGTTTGACTCTGCTGTTGAGGTTTGGAAAGACTTGGAAGACAGATTCTCCCAAACTGATTCCTTTAGAATTTCAGATCTTCAAGAAGAAATATACAGTCACAAGCAAGGTAATCTTTCAGTTTCTGACTATTGCACACATTTTAAAATGCTATAGGATGAATTATTCAACTTAAGACCTTTACCTAAATGCAAGTGTGAGCCTCAGTGCACTTGTGATGTTTTAACTACATTCAAAACTTATCAAGAAGGAGACTGTGTAATCCGATTTTTAAAGGGGTTGAATGACTCTTATTCTACTGTCAAGTCACATATTATGCTTATGAATCCTTTGCCTGACATCAAACGTGTTTTTGCTATGGTTGCACAACATGAAAGACAATTAAACACCTAACAGACATTATCTTCATCCATCATTGAACCACAAGCTTTTTTTAGCAAAGCAGACAGCAAGAACACTTATCAACAAAACAGAAAAAACCTATTTGTACCTACTGTGGGAATATTGGACATATTGAAAACAAATGCTACAAGAAGCATGGTTATCCCCCAAAATTTTCCAATGTCAGAACATTTCATCAAAACCGTGACACCAATCAAAGTAAATTCAAAACAATCAACCAAGTTGAAACTTACCAAGACTGCCACTCCTCAGAGATTGAAAGTTCTTCATTTCCAAAGGAAGCAGGGTATAACAATCTTACCTTCAACCTCACTTCAGAGCAGTACTCTCAGCTCCTCCTTGATCTCTTGGGTCTGATTCTGAACGGGGAACTTGCCCCGACTCCTGAAAATCCATCACTGGATATTGTATTTTCTTCAGCTCCTTCTTGATCTCTTGGAAATTGAAGAAGCAACCAACGGTCTCCAAAAGTTCTTCTGAAGCCGAATATAAAGCTCTCACTACCACTACTTGTGAACTCCAGTGGCTATTATACCTCCTTCAAGACATCGGTATCGACCATCTCCAACCAGCGAACCTCTATTGCGACAACCTCTCGGCCATATTCATCGCAGAAAATTTGATCTTTCACGAACGAACAAAGCACATCGAGATCGATTGCCATGTTGTTCGTGAAAAGCTCTAGAAGGGTATCGTTCATCTTCTTCCCGTCTCCAGCAACGTACAACTTGCGGACATCTTCACAAAGGCTCTACCAAAGTCTTCTTTCCACGATCTACTACTCAAGCTCGGCATCGACAACATCTACCGTTCAGCTTATGGCGGCGTGTCAACCGATCTCGAGCTTGCGGCGGCGTGTGAAGAAAACTGAGGAAGTGATCTAAACCTAGACAGAAAATACGATGGTCAAAGTGTTTAGTTAGCTTGGTGGGTCAAAGTGTTGTAGTTAGCTTTTGGGCCTGAGATAAAGGTTCTGGACTAATAGTCCAGCCCATTCTCTCTTCAGTCCAAATCCATCATTTGATCCACTTCATTATCTTTTTATTTCCCTTTTATTTTTCAGATATCCTCAAATCTTTCTGTTATAGTTATGTTACAACAAACTACTCTATATAAAGAGTAGAAGATCATGGAATAAAATTTGAGCCAGTTTTATCTTACTACATATTTTGTCAAGTTTAGCTGACGCAAGATTAAAAATGTAACAAATAATATATCGCAACATTATTAAAAACATAGAAAAAATATTTGGTTATATTGTGTAAAACGTAGAAATAATATTTAGCTACGTTATATAACGTAGTTAAAAACTTAGCTATGCTTCTGAAAGCGTAATTAAGAATATTTGATTACGTTTTTGAAAACGTAGATAATAGTATTTAGCTACGAAAATAAAAATATAGCCAAAAGTTAGTGGTTACAATTTTTGAAAACATAGCCTACAATTTTTAGCTACAGAAATTTGGTGATGTTTTGTATGACAAAACAGGAATGTAACAAATAACTATAGGCAACATTTTTTAGACACTTAGCTACTATTTTTTTATCCAAAAATCAACTTTGTTTTACTGAAAACAAGTTGGAGTCCAGATCCTCTGTCGGAAGTAACTCTGTCTTATTCTGTCTAAGAGTAAAACGGTGTCGTTTTTTCTTTAAATTTTAACGGACGTGTAATGCCTGTGTTCTTCTCCTTTTGGACAGCCAAGCCACCAGTTTTCATTCAAAGCTGTTTAGTTAGAGCCACGTATTTCTTGAACAGAGGATCTTTTGCACTTCTGAAGTTTTGACGCAACTTCTAATATTCAACTTCAACTATTTTGATACTTACTTCTTATTATTATGATTTTTTTTGCAAAGTATTTATTATATATATTCATTTATTACTATATTCTTTAATAAATAA
>JANITX010000008.1:15963267-15984718 GCA_027564395.1 Erythroxylum ulei
GAAACTTGAAAACTTTTAGCCTTACCCTTTTCACAAGATGAATGAAGTACTAAGTATTTGATGTCTTTGATTTAGGGACTTTTGTTTTAAATACTATTCTGAGATGTTTTCAAGGTACATCTACTCAGTTGTTGTTGATTTTTACTACTACTACTATCTTCTTTATGTTTAAACCAAAATTTAAAAAAAATCAAAAAAAGAAAAAGGAAAAAAAATAAAAAATCAAGAAAAAAAATCAAAATAGTAGCGTTTGATAGTGATGAGTAGTTATAGTACCGTATTTTTGTATGCACATTTCAGAAGTTCTTTTTGATTGTCCCACGACACTTAGTACTTTGTGAATACTTGTGAGTAGCCTTTGTTCTTTTTACCTCACCTTAACCTAAGCCCCATTACAACCTTAATAAAAGCCCTTTTGATCCATGATGACATGTACTCTATGTAGTGAAAAATGGGTGAATTTGCAAGCCTATGGTAGTGTAATCTCATAGAGGAAGTTTTGAGCGAAACATAACCCTTATACAGTTGAGCTACATGAGTGAATATCGTGAGGAAAGTTCATTTTAATTTTATGCTTGCTTTTGATCAAAGATATCTATTTTTGATTTTGTTTATGTGCATTGATGAAAATATTATGAAACGTGTTGTAACTTGATACTTGAGTTCGCCGAATTTTAAGGGACTGCAAACACTTAATTTTCGTTAAAAATAAAATGACAGAATACATTGGTTGTGACCTAAGTAAGTTGCTTGAGGACAAGCTCTCCTACAATGTGGAAGCACCTGTTGAGTTTGGCTCCTTTGTTGTCCCATATTGGTTGGGGACAACAATTGAGGCAAAGCTCTTGCCTATATAAGGAGTTTGCTACCTCCTTAGTTAATGCACCAAATCAAAGTCAAAGATTTGTATGACAAATTTGACTCTAGTTAAATTTCTCTTTTGAGGTGAGAGTTGGAGAGTTTGTCTTGGTATTTCTTTGTGGGTGTATTGGTGTATTAAAGGATTGGGTGAGAGGAAAAATTGTGTGATTGTAAAAAATTTTCACATATTAAATTTTCTTTCTTGTTGCCCGTGGTTTTTCTCCAGTTTGGGAGTTTTCACGTAAATTATCTTGTGTTATTATTTTCTGATGTTTTTGTCTATTAAATATCCTCGGGTGTGGGTTTGAGAGGTCTAAAATTCCTAACAGAAATGGTCACGAAAATGAAGATATATGTAATCAATTTCTTTATAGTATATGGTGGTATCATATTAGTGAAATACATTACGAAAATCACATATATTTTGCATCTTTTTATCAAACAAGGAAGGGATTTCAAATATCAGTATAAATCTAAGAGAGTTAGAATGCTTAACATATATTTTGCATGTTTTGATCCTATTATATATTGCTAACAATGATTCCTTAAGCTTATTAGTGGACTCTCTACGTCTCTTCAGCAGCCTCTTAGGCCTGAGCATCAAGAAGAATAAAAGCTACCTTTATATTTCCTCTAATTCTAAGGCTCTCATTTATTCTGTCCAGTCCAAGGCACTCTTAATTTCCTTTTAAATATTTAGTAATTCCAATCATAGATAAAAGATTCTTCTATTCTAATTGCCCCCATCTTTTTTACTCCATTAACAAGAGAATTAACCGTTAGACAAACAAGTTCCCACCTTATGCTAGTCACCTACAACTTATCTCTGCAATTCTCATCAAAGTTATCACCTCTTCTTGTCTCAAAAACTAACTAGGGACATTGAGAGAATCCTTAAAAGAAATCCACTAGGAATCACCAAGGTGCAAAGATAAAATGGTCTGAATGTTGTGTTCCTAAGGAAGAGGGTGGCTTAGGGATCATTCCAATAAAAAGCACTAACAAAATGCTTGTAGCAAATGCGTATAGAAGTTGGTGATAGACTCATAATCAATACGAGTGAATTGAGTTCACTCATACATCAACAATGGTAGGAACTTTTGGAATGTCAAGTGAAAGCAAGCCTATTCTTGTGCCCTCATCAGAATTCTAAAGCTTAGAGAATTCATGTCCTAGGGAATTCAGTTCCAGGTTGGAAATGGTGAAAATAATTTCTTTTGGTTCAATAATTGAAATGACTCAGGCCCATTACACTTAAACTTCAAAGAATATGATGTTTCTTGTCCATCTCAGTGCCAATGTTAGCTCAATCATTGCAAATGGAGTTTGTTATTATAGGTTCAGAGGATGTGATACAATTATTAATCATATGCCTGGAAACAACCCAAACATTGAGGAAGTTGTTAAAGTCACTTTAGCGCATCACAACTTTAAGAAATTCACTAACAAATCTTACTTTAATTTGATCAGGCCTACTACCATTAGAACCAATTGGTGTAGACCCATTTGGTTCCCAACAGAGTCTTAAAGCATCAATCATTCTCTGGTTACCATTAAGCATGGCTTAAGGACACTAGACAAACTTAAGGGTATCTCATCTTAACTTATCACGTAAACTCTGTAACTAGTGCCTTGAGAGCTCAAATCATCTCCTATCAAATTGTTGCTTCTCTGCTTTGTTTTTAGGACAAGCTCTACTGCTCTACAAACTCAACTAAATGGGTAAGAGTTGGCTATGGTCCATCAACGGACAAGGAGTGTAAAATTCATACACCAGTGTGATTAAATTAAGCTTAACTTGTGATTAGTTGTGGTATATATGCTACTTAGAAGGAAAGAATACTCCAGAATTTATAAGTCTCTCTCCGAAAATTCACTCAAAGTACCTTAAATTGGATTAGGCAATTGATATTAGTCCAAGAAGTCCACAACAAGATGAGCATTAAAATTGGTCGTAATTAGGGAATCAATGGTTGATAACTTCTACAAACTCTACAAATTCTTAGACAATCTTTTAACATCTTACAATAGTTTTGAAATTTAATAGTCTCCTATCTTTGGTTAGCATGCGAAGTTCTATCTTTCTTTCTTTTCTTTTTTTTTTCCCTATCAACCTTATAAGATAACTCAATATGGAATACAACTATCCTATAACAACAATGTAATATATATTCCAAGATAGTGACTAGTCCTACTAGTATTTATATTATGTCAAAATCTTTACCTTATATATTATAAGACATCTTAAGATAGATATTAAATAAAAGTTCTTGATGTCGAAGATTGCCTCTCAAAATTCCCATACCGTAAGATAAGGACATTTCTTCTTTAATTAACACAAAGTTTTCCTAAGAATTTTTTTTAAAAAAAAGAGATATTTTGGCAAAATTGATGAAATTATGAAATAGATGTATGCAACTTACTCAATTTTCTTCTATAAAAGGTCAGATTTCAATTTGCAAATCAAGCTCCAATGGTCACGGAAAATAATGAATCATCATCTTAAAAATACTAAAAAGAAAACCAAAGATTATAGTAAGTGCCCACAATTTAAAGAGTACCTGCCTTCTAAAGCCAAATCAAAATAACATGCATTATTATTTAAGGTGAATGCATACCTATGTTACGCAGTACATCATCAAATCATGGTGTTCATACATCTATTAATTTCTCAATAGTGCTGTTCTTGCTTTAACATATTCTACTAAAGAAGAAAAAAAAAATATAAGATCGCAAATTCTCCCATGACAGCAAGCTTTCATATTCTAAAAATAATGCTTAGACCTAAAAGTTTAAAACAACCGTGCTTGTGCAACTTCATAAGCAATCCTAAAACTTTATCGAGTCCCTCAAATATTGTAAATAAAAAAGTACTATCAATTTAAATTCATTAATTAATAAACGATTCAAATAAAATCTCAGACTATCCACTCGAACAAAAATTTTGATTAGTTCAATAAGAAAAAAGACAAGACTTAACCAAATTAAATGAACAGGAAGAAGTCTGCGTCAATTGAAAAGCATGCAACGGAATCAATTATGTACTTCCCCAGTCCCTGAAAGCGCGAAATGAAAGACAAAAAGGTAATGTAGTAATCATCACAATTCCGTTATATTGTTATATAGCTGCTTCCAGTAAGTAATATAACCATTCACTGAATGCCTCTCACAATAAGTGACGCTCGTGCCTCTTAAATTGTTTCTCACCAGAGCTGGCACGTAACAGCTCTAAACTGGTGGATAATTTACCTGAATATTACATTTCACCCAAAAAATATATATCAATCAGAATATTACATGTTCTAAGGACAAAAGAATGACGAGAAGAGGCCGACACGGAGAATAAAAACAAGAGGTATATGCTTCAGACCTGTGGTGAAACTTGAAAAGAAAGTGTAATGCATTGCGTGATGGGACACCATTCACAATGATTCGAAGGCCCCCAGTCGAGTATATGACAAATGACTGAAACATTTAAAATTACAATCTGACCAGACAGACATAATTGATGAACTAATGCAGAATGAAAATGAAAAATGAAAAATAAAAACACCAGGGGGTCAAAATTCTAGAAGTGAATCTAGGCCTTCGAAACAAGGCAACCAGGATATTTCAAGTTTCGAAAAGTACCGCACCTAAAATGCTGCAGTATAGCAGTTATCTACCCCAGTAAGCTAGATGCACTCCAGTGATGACAATCATGACAGCCGGCACAGTTGATAGGTCTCTGAGAGTACCAAGACCGACACCAAATTACCAGTTGCGGGCACTTGTACCTTATAATCTTACGGAAGTTAGCTCTTGCCCCATCATGAAAATCTCATCCTCTAATTCACCTTCTCTCTCTCTTTTCCTGTCTTTCAAGGGATTCCAAAATTTCTTTTCAAAACCCACCATGATGTTAAAAACAAGAACCTGACCCCATGGTTCTGATGCATGAGTTTAACAGCCTGAGGATCGATAACTTCAGTTATACAGAAAATGGCACATGACCTGACAGACAACAGACCCAAATGCATGCAG
The DNA here is from genome assembly GCA_027564395.1 of Erythroxylum ulei. NCBI lineage: Eukaryota > Viridiplantae > Streptophyta > Magnoliopsida > Malpighiales > Erythroxylaceae > Erythroxylum > Erythroxylum ulei. Next base: position 15,968,152 of record JANITX010000008.1, read on the forward strand.
GGACTTCTAAAAGGAAACAAACATGCCAATTAAAAATAACCTCAGACGGAAATGGCTCTACTAATGGCCAACTTCGCCCATTCAGCAGATTCCTTAATCATATGGTCCTCAGAAGATAAACATTCATTTAAAAAGTCTTTGCTAGAAAGAGACTGCTGTATCAAAGAACCAGCATTACTTCCAAGTGTATCTGCTAGATCTCCAAGTACTCCAATAGCAGTCTTCATCACAACGTCATCCCTACAAACAAAGATATCAAGGTAGTGATTAATGATAGCGCATGCAAAATATAAAACAAACAAGCACGTTCATAATCGATGAAACTCACATGTCTTTCTCCATGTACAAGCTATCCAAAAACTGAACAATATGAGGAGCATAAGGAATCAAGAGTTGGGCTTTGGGAGAGTTCTTGAATCCTTGAAGAATGCCTGAATATGCCTCCAATATTCCATTTCTAAGGGAATTTGCATACTCGATCATTTCATCATCAGCACCTGCAGTGTGGGCAGACAACTCAGCAGCACTTTGAAGCATGGGCATGGCATACATTAAGTACTTCTCAAAATTTTCACCAATTGCCAGTGCAATATCACCAAAGCAAGAAAATATTGGAGGCTTAACAGATCGATGCAATTGATTGCTTGACAAATCCTTGAGAAGTTGAGTCATAATCCCATCACAATATGGCAAAACTTTATCTTCCATTGCCCTGCAAATATCTCCGACCACACCAACTGTTACAGCACAAACCTGGTACTCCTCAAAATTTTGAAGACCCATTTCCAAATACTTGTAGAACTCTGGCATGTACTTTGCAAAGTCTGGACCAGTTGCATAGGCAAGGGCTCCAATGGCCAGCATGGCTTCCTCATGAACAGTTGCACTTCTACAGGCAAATACTCTTAGGAATAGTCCCATTATTTGATCCGCATACTGTGCAAACACATGCTTAGTCGGCTCTGATGAACCTAACTTCTGAATGATGACTTGTAAACAACCACAAAGAAGACCTTGCAATTCACCCTGCTTTTCTCTGTTGTCGGGCGGTAGTTTCTGCCCTTCCAGAGTTTTGTGAAGCTCTGTCATAATGACAGGGATTAACTGAAACACCATAGGTGCTGTTTCATCAGTTGAGCACCTCACTACTTCATTTAATGTCTCATATGCAGCAGTCCTTAACCGTGATTCCCCTGCATCCTCTCTATGAGTCGCAGTGAGAAGAGACTGGACAATTTCCTGGATAAAAGGAGTCAGTGCAGATGGTGAGCCCACATCTTCATAACCTTGGGCAAGAAAATAGAGGGCACCACATGCCTTCTCAGCTACATTTGGCACATCCCTCATGCTCTGAAGTAGAACAGTAATAATCTGCTGGCAATTTTCCTGGGTAATAATGGGCGAATCTAAAGTTGCACCATGAAGAAACTCAAATATCCTCCCCAGTGTCCAAGCAGTTGTATCTTTCACATGGCTATTAGGGTCCTTTGTCAAAGCACTAAGCATGAAGTTCAAGGCAACATTGACTATAGGTGTCAACTTGTCAGGGGACGGACCCTCCAATATTGAGCCAAAGGCATAAGTAGCTGCCTCCCTTTGTCTCCAATCTGGTTTTGTTATGTTCTCTTCAATGAATGGCATAACAAGAGGGACAATTTCATCCCCCACAGTTCGAGCAATCAAACCAAGACATGTTCCCCCAGCCATTGCAATGTTCCAAGCCCCTTCATCCTGATCTTGATCTTCCTCTTGCTTAAGTAGTGTCTCCAGCAACATTGGCACAAGAGCAGGGAGAGCTTGCTTGATGAAATAAAAGCAAGGGACCTCAGAATCTGCAGTTAAATCACCCCCATATTCTTCCAAGATGTCTATTTCCTCATCACAAATAGAACTCCAAAACTCAATAGCTTGAAGAGCCACAGGCTCGTCATCCTCCCTCACAGCCTTTGCTGTAATGTTAAAGATGTCCTGGATATAAGGAGCTAGTTTCTCATAATACATTGATGAAATGGAAACCAGACACTCAAAAGCTGCTTGTCGAATCTTCATTTCAGAGGACAAGGTAGCCTCACAAACGACTCGCATTATATAATCCCTCTCCATATCATTGCTAAAATTTGCTTGAGCAAAGCCCAGAGCATTGTATAGTGCTCTAGTGGCAGCAAGTCTGACATCATTGTTGACTTCAGATGCATTCATACCCTGAACTACTGCTGTAAGTATTTTATTCACTTGATCTTGATCTACAACGTCGGGAGAGACTTCCTCACATAGATAGCCAAGAGTGTCTAGAGTGGCTTGCTTGACGTGAGCAGGTAGCTGGTTAATGTTTGACAAAAGGGATCCTATTAGCTCAGGCCATTGCTTCTGAGGCAATTCAATAGCTGCAATCTTGGCAATGACTTGAGATGCAGTTGAACGAGCATCAAATGCAGGGGAAGTAAGGGTCTTTAACAATACTGTCTTAATTTGACTCTTGACGTTATTGTCCAGTGTCAACCATCTTTGCACAAGCTCAAGCTTTCTGTGTTGTTCCTTAGCATCCAACGCATTTTTAAGTATTAAACCTGCTAATTTCCGACTATCTGCGGGTTTGTCATCATTTGCCAGCTCTCCAGAAAGTGATAATAAGAAGCTAGGAAGGTTTTGGTCCTGAAATTGTTTTAAGTTTTCTTCAGCATGTTTACGCACATTTCCATCAATTGATTGTGCATTCAATAGCACCTGGGTAACTTCCATTGCCATACTGTATGTGAAAGAATCAAACAGAAATCTGTTAGACATACCTTGATGAGCTTTCATATCATGACATATTGTTCCATGAATAACACAGATCACTCATGTATGAAATAATCAAATCAATTTATACAACTCAAACTATGGGAAAGAAAATGGAAAAGAAAGGTGAGATTAATTGAGGCGAAAGAATGAAGAAATGAATAAAAAGAAGCAAACTAAAAGTGACATGTTTAATCATTTTCATCAAACAAAAGATGAGGTTAATCCTTAGATACTGAAATGTTTTGTTTCAGGTCGCTTCATTTAAGCTATACAAGTCTTCAACTTAATTTCTTCAAGCAGTAACAAAAAAGGACAAGACCATTGGCTTGTGCGGCCTTAAATATTTAAAGCAACAAACATATGCTCAACACACGCTGGTAAACAAACCAACATAAGCAAACTGAAGCAAAAACAAAAACCTACAAGACACTAAAGCGTCAAACGTATATTAGAAACAAGACAAGAAAAACACCTCAAACAGTAAGTATTGAAAATTCAAATGTTTAACCACTTTACCATAAATATGCTTTATTCTAATCTCAATTACGAAAGAAAAAGCACATAAAAAATGCAATCAAATGAAAGTAACACAACAACCCACTACTAGCAATACCCATGAACTCAGATCAGCCACTAACCACCATCCACTCGCAACCCTAAATTAATCCCCAAATTACTAAAACACCGTAAAAATTGATTATTTTATCAGATTGGCTACTGAAACAAATAGAAACTATAACAAAAGACAAGCAGAGATCCAAAAACAAAAAACTAGAAGCAGATAATCGCGTCAACACAAAATTAGGGGACAACAAAACTAAGTACCTGACAAGTAAAGAAACGGGAACGGATCGGAACTAAGGTGAAAGAGGGAGAAGAGTGGGAATCGGAACGGAGACGAAAACGGCCAAGTGCTGAAACAAAAACTAACCTAGGAAATGAAAAGGAATTTAGGAGACAGGGGTGAGAGCGAGAAGGAAAACGCGGACGCGAAGCTCAAGCTTAAAAAGCACACACAAAAAAAAAAAATCTAATATAACTATTATTATCTTAGATTTTCTTTAATTATTAATTTCAGAGGCGATATTGAGTGTTGCGCGGCTCTATGTTGTGGATGCGGTTGACGCCCAGATTGAAGTCGGGATGTGGATATGACGGTACAGATCAAGACAATAGGATAAATGTGGGAACCACATGAAATTTTCAGTGGACGGGTTCGTCCTTGATTAAATTTGGTGAACTACAGTCTGGTTTTTAAGTGTCGTGTAGTCCCCACAGTTACAACAACTTGGTCAGGAACTAGGAAGAGAAGGTAAGTGTCTGCTCCGCGGCTTTTAGTTGCATTTGCCCTAAAGCCTCTTTTACCAATCACTAACAGTAACGGATCGGATCGGATCCACGAAGCCTTCCCTCCTCCTGTTGCTTGTTAGGTTTGCTTTTATGTTACTGTTGTAACTGATAAATGCTGATGTGTTAATTCATTTTTACACATTTTATTGATAATTTATTTTTCTAAGTTGGTTAAATGATAAAAAATTATGAGAAGCTTTTAAGAAGAACTATATGCTTTTAAATTATTAAATTAAACTTTCAATTGACAAAAACCTTAACATCGTTAGGATTTTATCAAATAAGTTTCACATTTTTTTTTTTGAAAATAAGAAATGAAATTAATGATAGAAGAGTTATATACAAAATGAGAAGACAAGGAAAACCCTTATCCTAAAAAGCAACATCAAAACGACTACAATAAAGAGAAGTAATAGAGGTCGGCAGTGAAATCAAGCTGTGGACATGCAAAAAGTCTTTAACACCAAAAAAAAGTGCTACATTCTGACCAGCCACAAACTGAGCTTTAAAGGCGTAAGGTTGTGCAAATCGTGGAACTACAAGAAAACTGGAGATTCTTTGACAAAATAATCTCATAAGCTTCTAAGAGGATCAAGGAGATCAAGCTGTCTTTTGAGGAAGACTTGTTCTGGAAGCGACGTAGGTTCCGTTCCCTCTAAATAAGTTTCACATTGGCGCTATTATAACCAATGTTATGAATACTGTACTGGTTTCGGTGTCAGATTGAATTCTGATATGCTACTCTACCAGTATCGGTCAATACTAGGTACTATTTCGAACAATTTTTTAAATTTATGAAATAGTTCCAAAATTTTTAAAAATTTCAAAAGAGTTGATTAATATATTGTATTGTGTACTTTATAAATTTACATCAACTTTGCCTCCAAAAATCATAATAATAAAATTTTAAAATAAATATAATTTGTTTATTTTATTAATATTAATTTTCTAATATTTCACATATAAATAATAACCACAAGTAATATAAAAAGATTATTTATTCATCATATAAATATAAAATTAAGAACAATACAAAATAATTAAAATATTACAATTTTATTATATAATAATTAATAATTACATCAAAACATTAAATAAAAAAACAATAAATATCCTTAACTCTCCAACTATTACAATTTACAATAAAAGTTCGTGACGAGAGACAACAAAGTAGAAATGAAACACGAAACATAAATATTTACAATTATATTGCATATGTAGAATTTAACATATATATCAAATATAAGTAAAATTAAAAGAAGATGAGAACTAAAAACCTGAAACTTCATTTAATCATTTAGGGGGAATACCCGTTATAATTATATTGACCCCAATTATTATTTGATATAAAATCCTCATTATTAAGAAAAAGGCTCATTGTCATCGTCAGCTTATCTTTCAAGTTACTTACTTCTATCAAACTTGGTTTCTCATAAACTCAATCTACCAAAATATTGATATTATCAAATCAAATTGAATATACTGAACTATTTGTTTTTATTAAGAGTCCTAGTAAACAATAAAATTTAATTATTAAAAAATATAAGAAATTATATCTAACTTAATAATGATAATAACATACCTTTTCTGAAGCTTTAAATTTTACCAAACAAATACCAAGTCATTCAATCGCTTGTGCTCCAGTCTATTCCTTTTCTTGAAATAAATGAATTCAAATGTACTCCAGTTCCTTTCACAACTTGTTGCACTTACACATTTACCTAGAATTCAAATTGCAAACCTTTGTTTCTTGAATACTTGTGTGTGTTGAATTCATTTATCTGTAAAAATAGTTATATAGCAAAATTGATTAAGTAGCACAATAAACATATGGCCGACTTTTGTCTCTTTCGACCAATCAGTCTCACAGTCAAGCAGGCTTATACCATTATGCTCACGAGCAAAATCTTAGCTTAAGCCTACCTTCGCTAATGCTTTCAAATGACGGAGTCTACATCAAAATTTGATGCAAATGTTAAGGATTAAATTATATCTTTAGCCTTTTTCTTATTAATAACTCCAATATCATTTGACTATTAGCTCGAATATGTTCTTAAACTAACTAATTGTATTTTCTTAAACAACTTTGCTATTTATTTTATCTTAAAAATACTTCTTTACAAAATTATTTTTCAAGATCAATGAGCAAGGACATAATTATGAAAAATTGGATAATAACAAATGGTCTTACAAGTTAAAAGAACCATGCTTTTATTTCCACAATTACAAATATAAAAAGAATATTAATCAGTGAAGATTATGTTCTTATATTTCTGAATTATCCATCAAACAACTAATGAATTTCATGTTTATAATTAAATCTATTAATTGGTAGCATCTTTTATAGTAAATTATAAGTTTTAGATCTTTTTAAAAATACATGAAAAATAAAAATTAACATATCTTATTAATTAATTTCAAGATTGTTTATAAACATCTACTTTATTGAAATAAAAAATATTTTTAATAAATTTGTTCTACTGAAATACAAATTAATTCAAGAACATTGCTATGTTTTATCAGACAAAACTAAAACTTACCCAATAAAACTGATTGTTCTTATGAATACTTAATTTCTAAAAGTGAAAGTTATAAATAAGATATAATGTTGTCGTCATTTGTTACTTAGGCAAAAGTGTTGTTGGACACACTCATAACCATTGTATGAAGCCAACTGAGACACAAAAGCATTCACCTGCAAGTCAAACCTGATTAGTCTTATTGTTAGAATGACAAGCCATAGCCATACAATAAAACCAATTCATCCAAATAAAGATCACTTTAGCAATTGTTGTCTTTGATACATTCAAAACTGTACTGAAAACTATTGTACACCATGCTCTCTACAGAATATAAAATCACCAGTGGAATTTTTAAACTACAAGTTAATCCTAATCCGTAAAAGCTACTCATAATTCGTAGCATGTCTGCTTATTACGGAGAATGAGATAAACTATGACATAGAATATCTTAGATGTGCTTTAAATACTGGCGGCTAAGATCTACAGACAGTCGACACCCTGTGTAAAAGGCTGGTGATGAATACCTTGTTAACTAAACCTTGCTTTCGAATCCCATGTTTCTACTCTTCCAATAACCTAACCTAATGTAAACTATAAATTGGTCATTCACCAAGGTGAAATTGCGCCATTACTGTCCAACCGTTTGCATGTATTTATTCTTAAGTACGGATAATCTTCTTTGCATTGGCAACTTTTCATCCTTCATTCCCAATTTATCCAAGTAGAATATGAGCTTTTTGAGGGTTAGCATAACCTCTTCACTCTCATAGCCAAAGTGTTTCTCTTGAATCATCAAAACCTCCTTGAGTAATTCCAGTAACTTGAGATCATTCTTTCCAAATCTAGTCTGGATGGATATTAGACAATCCAAAGCTTCCCCTGCCAAAAATATCCAGATGGTATAAAATCATTTCCAATTGAAATTGTTCTCATGAATCTGTGAGAGGAGTGAGACAAAGCAACTAACCAACTGGAAGAGAATCCTTTCCAAATGCTTCCTTACGAATGCGCAAAGCCTCTAAAGCAAGCTGTTCAGCTTCTTCATCTTGGTTTAAATTGTAGAGTGTTACTGCTAGATGCAACATGGGGAAGGTGATGGATTGATCATCAGGCCCCACATTCTTAAGCATAATATTCAAACTTGTCCTCAAAAGATGCTCAGCCTCGACAAAATTCTTGGATTGAGAATAAGAGCTTGCAAGATTTAGAAGGTGCAAAACCAAGCTGGGATGTTCTTTTCCTTTGTGCTTTTCAGTAATCAACAAGCACTCTTCTAGTAGCTTTCTTCCTTCTTGTCCTCTAAGAGCACAACCCAAAAAATTACAAGGCATATTGTCATCTTTTATAGAACTGATATCGTGTTAAAACTGCATAAATTGTAAGGATATTTCATCACCATCTTGCAAAATTATTGGCAGTCATGTATGCCATTAATAAGTACTATAGCTTCACAGTCATCTGTCCCTACAGTTCTATAATTCTCCAACCTAAATTTTATCTGGTTATACCTTCCTACAACATGAAGCAATTCTGCAAGATCAATCCTCATCTTCTCCATGATACCATCATCTATGGCCATATAATTAGCATCCTTGATGACCTTAAGAGCCCTTTTATATAAATCAACAGCTTCTTCCAGATTCCCTGCAGAAATTAGCATTTGAAACATAAGTCTTGTACTCATACTTCTGAAAAATGAGGTGACAATTCAAATACACAGAACACAAGTAAGTCTTTTACTCAAACTTATGAAAAATGAGGTGTAAAACTAGAGTTTTACACGCTGACATTTTACCTGGACTCTTCAAACAGTTATCAGGTTTAAAAAGTGCGGTATAATCATCATTTTGAATCTCTTAATAGTGCAAAGCAGATACATATTAGCAGGGAGAGAGAAGAGAGTATTTAAAATGGCTACCTGCTGCACACTTCACATGAGCCATGGAACACAAAGCCATGCCAACTCTCCCATCATCACTGCTGTATAAGTTTGTGTATATGCCTAAAATTCTGGTTATGAACAAGCGTAAAGTGGATTTTCAAACTAAGCAGTTAAAAATCAAGTAAATGTAAATTAGAGTTTTTAAAATTAACCTCATAAAAGGACTTTCAGCATCTTTAGGTCTTCCCTCCTTGATCAAAACATTGCCCAGTCCAAACAAAGGCACCACCAAATCTTCACTTTGTAGTCCTTTACTAGATTCCAGAATAGTTATTGCACGATAGTAGACTTCTACCGCTTTCGTGGTTCTTCCGATCGAACTAAAAACTTTTGCAATCCCCAATAATGTTGATACAAGAAAAGTGCTATCTTTCCCTACAAGAAATCAACACAGCATAGCAAAATTGAGTTTTACACTTGCTGCTTCTTTGCTAGAGAACAGAAACAATGTCAAAGGTCAATTGCACTAGGACACATGGAAACATAACAATTATGGCAACAGAAAGCAAGCTACAAAAATTTTCTCCGCCTGTATCATTAACCAGATTAAAGACTGACCTGGTTGTTTATGCTTTCTTCAAATGCATTTGCTGTAATTTCAATTTGATGCTTGGGACCTTGAACTTTATTACTTTTTTCCTTCAAATCCACTTGTTAATTATCATCTAACTAAAGATAGCATAACTGTTCTCAGTTTTTCAGCTTTATAAAAACCATATAAGGAGTGAAATAGAAGAATTCAAACCAAATTGATTAATCAGAAAACCATTTAATGAAGTTGGTAGTCCTAAAGAAAATATGAGACGACTATTTCATTTGTAGTTGAAACGTTCAATTTTTTTGAAAAGGGCAGCCATAGTCTAAACCCTTGATAATTGCACCAAGACTTCTATATTATCCTTACAATGGAATTGCTCCAAAACTCCACCAAGAAATCATACTACGGAATGGAGTGAATGCAATAATGTACAGCAAGTGGTCAAATGAATAGATACAACAAGTCTTTAATCAGGTGATTCCAACTATGAATGAAAGTGCACCAAGATCCTAAAGATGGAAGAGCTAAAAAATCATGCTGGTGTAAAAGGAAAATTCATTAATTTTGCATAATGATATGAATTAGTATCTAGCTTCAAATCTGGACATTACCTTTGACCAAACGTCAAACATAGATGATTTATAAGAACAAAATACTGACATACAGCAACTGAAAATATTTAAGGTTGCAAAAACCTCACACTCCAAAATCTGATTCATTTTACAGGCCACATTCAGAATCAAAAAATTCAGACAAGGTTTCACTTACCATATCTATTCTCTAGAATATTGATAGCTCTTTGATATACAATCATTGACTGCTCAAGCATCCCCAAAGATGAATAAATGCTTCCCATATGCGTTAATATTGATTCCAAAAGGGGTTCATCGTCTTTCAAATTGTTGACAATCTGACTCAACTGTTCAAATAAATAAATGATTAAAAAGAGACGTGTAAGAACTTGTGCGCCACATTCATCTTCCATTTCATTTTCAATATCCAATAACATATGAGAGGATTACTTGTAGCAGAGAAATAACAAGCACAATATGACTAGCACATCCATGACACGGACATTTTCACAGTCAATCAAGAGAATCTGCTGGATAGTTCAAAAGATATTTCTTTATACATCGGGCAATAATTCATGTTGCCCATATTTTCTTGATAATGAAATAAGGATGTCCATTGAAAGAAAAATAAATATTTCCCACAAGATAAAGAAAACAATCTGAATTCAAATGTTCAAAATGGTATGTAATCAGAAAAATTACTATACAAAAATAACGTTCAAAAGATTCCCTTTAGCTGGGTGTAACTAACAAAAGGTGAGGTGTGTTTAATTTAAAGTTTATTGTCCTATAAATATCATATCTCAAATTGAGATTCATAAGAAGTTTTTGTCTAATAGTAGCAGCCTCAGGAATAGTAGCATTAAAATAGGTGGCACCACTCCTAGTTGGTTTTCGTTCTCTTACTCAGGACTCTTAAGTCCCAAAAGCACAAGAAAGTAAATCTCCACAAGTATTTTGGCAGCTGAATTGCTCTCCCATCCCACCCTACAATGCATACTACCGTACTCTTTACTCTTCTTCTACTTCTTTTCACACAACTTCTACTTATGTTCTCCCATTACCTGAGTACTTTTCATAGTATTTCAACAACCCTTATTTCACAATTCTTACCTAAAAATCCAAATCGTCCATATAGGGTTCACAAAGCCTGGAGTATTCTGTTTGCCAGTCATAATCTATCAGCACTCCACTAGTCAACCAACCCATCAATCTTATGCATTTTTAAAACATTTAAATCCAGAACTGAAGAATGAGGTAACTGCAAACTCAAACAGGAATCAATACCTATTAGCCAGTATACTAGTGCAAAACAAAAGACTACATGCACATGAATTAACAATGAAGACACAATCAAGGAAAATGGAGGCTACCATATTCATTAGAAACCTAACGAATTTTAGATCTCCAACTGCCAAATATCCCAGGGCTATGACATCAAGAGTAGCAGCTTCCTGGATGCTTCTAGCACCATCACTTATTTGTTCTTCCACAATCTCATAATTTGCTTGAAGTAGGTCTACTGCATCACTTATGTTTCCCATCTTAACCATCATTTTGACTTCATCAAATAACTCTTGCAATTGCATCTCCAATTCATTCATAACGTCTGTGGGTTTAGTTGAGCTGTGAGGCAGTGCCCAAGACCTGCTAATTTGAAACTAAGCATCTCATTAATACTCCTAACCATTTTCATGAAAATAAACTGAATGCAAGAAGTGTGTGCTCTTGGAATGTTAATTAGAATTACAAAGAGAAAAATAGATGAAATATATTGACCATAAAAGAATATCTAGCATGTACTGAAGTAAGCTACCATCTTCTTAAGTCAGATGAAGTTGAAAAACTAGAGGAAATAACATTTTGTTTGCAGGCCAGGTCTGCATTTGATGAGCCAACTGATGCACATATTCTCAGCATGAAACGATAAGAAATGGTCTTTGGAGATATTTTGAACAGTTTGCGGCTCCCCCTGTGTTTTTGGAAAGAAATTGGAGTATCTTCCTTACTCAAATGGCTTGAATGCGAGTACAGTAATGACAGATGATGAATCCTGGAATGTTAATATAAGAGAAAAAAGAAGAATGTCAAATTTGAAATGCCATCATTAAAAATATGGTCTGGAAATTGAAATCTTTTCAAGAAGAAATAGTACATTAGTCTCACTCTGCTGACATTATATTATAATTTTGACCTAAACCTTTTAGATATGTAACATGAGTAATTTTTCTTAATCTCCACTAGTCCTATATGACATGATGCTTGAGTGATAGTCTTCCATTAACATGTTTATTACCCAGTCATCCACGTCCATGTCAAGTTGATACTTTTTTTTCCCCCTCGCTATCTAAACAATCTGAATAGTAAGCAACACCAACACCACACTCTCAGGTAAGAAATAGAACATTATGCAGCTGAAAGGTTGAAGACAAATAAATTAGTTTGGTTAACACAACTAGTTTTGCCATCTGGTAAAAATATTAACAACGGTTTTGAAAGTTTGGAAAGATTATTGAATGCAAACAGTTTTGGACACGTGGTCAGTTGCTCCAGTGTCAATCATCCAGGTGTATACATCAACTTGGCCTGCAAAACATAAAATATCATTTTTCAAATTACCAGCCAAGTTATTGTCACTCTCTCTATTCTCCCTATAGTATTGATGTTGCTTTGTCACTACTTTTCCCTTTAACATTCTTACAATCTCATCCATTCTATTACAGAGTAATTCAAACTTTAGAATTTTCAGTTTCCATATCATCCTCAAATGGTGTCTTTTATTCATTCCCTACATTTGCAACTATTCTTCTGTTTGTTGGTGTCTTTGACTTACTATGCTGCCACCAATCTGGATAACCCACAATTTTGAAATAATTCTCCTTAACATGCCCATCTTGATTACAATGTTCACAATGCCTCTTCTCTTTTTCAGTTTTCTACTTCCTCTGATCTTTATTATTTGCTTGGCTTCGACTCTTCATTGCAAATGCCACTGATTACCTCATTCAATTCCATTCAAAACAGCATTATTACGTTCCTGTTCCCAATCTCTTCAATCTTCTTAATCCACAATGACACTGAGGCAATGGATCTAAGCTAATTCATCCCGCAGCCTTTTAAGCTTTGTCTAATATTGTGTTACAAAGGTCTTTCCTTCTGTGAACGCAGTAATTTGCCTTTCCAATTGATAATTGACGGGACCATTACTTTTTACCAAATCTATCATGTATCTCACTCAAAAGATCCTTTGAACAAGTTGTATACATGAATCCTTCTACTAAATCTTTAGAAATTGAATTTAGTAACCATGACGTAACCATTTGAATTTAGTAACCATGAATCTACCTTTTGCCATTGTTCAAACTCATCTGAATCAATCTTTGGTTAGTTCATTTTTCCATCAACAAACCCTAACTTGTTCTTAGCACCCAAAGCAATCTTAACAGCCCTACACCATGATCTATACATGATCTATAGATTGATCCAATTAAATAATTATTACCAAAAGTCATACCAAGGTGATTCGAACTTTGTAACATGAGAGAACCTTCTTCATTCATCTAACTATTGTTTCTCAATTGTGCACTATTAATCATCATGTTTACAAATCCTCTACTAGAATCCTCCATCTTCTCTGCTTCTCATCTAGTTAATACTAACAATGCTTAAGGAATTTTAGGGAAAAGTGGCTCTGATACTATAAACAACCTGAATATTAAGCAAAACTAACACCAAGTTCTTGAGTAACCTCCCTCTGATTTTTCGAGAAGAACCTTTATTTTTTCAATGAATTTTCGTAAAGTATCTACAACAATAACCAACTCTAGCTTATATTATACTAGAAACTAACTAAGGTTGTTACATTTATATAATTACCATACGACCAATACAATACACCTTAAACTTCTAGAATTGTTTCAGTTAAGTCATTTTCTTTCAAAAACCTAATCTATAGTCTCTTCCTTTTCCTTTATGTTTTTGAGATCCAAAGACTAATAATTTATTCTATAGCTATTCATCCAATTGCGATACAATAAAGTATGTTTCTATCTTATGGAAGACAATTGGTTTTTTTACATGCAGATCATGAAAAAGAACAAAAAGAACATGGATATTCATTGAAGACTGAACTTGAAACAATAAGATTATTAAGTTTTTTATGCCATGCAAAGTTTAAACCAAGACAAGAAGTTAACAATTTTAAAAGCTGAATCAATTAAACGAAAGCTTAAAATGAAAATGCCATTGATGAAACAAAAGTATCCCCACCACAAACTCCCCAATCAGTCAATCCCATCTACATTTTAGAAGAACAAAATTTGCACAATCTTCCATATATACTATAAAGATGGAGAGCTATACCTTCTCTCTAGGTTCACTTTCCCATCCAGACATTCTCCCCTCCAAGATCTGCTTTTATGGCTTCTTAGCTGATCCTTAGATTAAATCCCTTTTTGTTTGTTTCACTATTGTTCCCTTTCTTTTCTTTTTTACCTTGTCCTTGTTTTTGGATTCCAGTTATATATTACAAAGTCTACATAGTCTTTCATATATACTACAACCATGGAGAGCTCTTTTGTCTCCCTAGGTTCCCCTTCCCATCCGGCCATTCTGCTCTCTAGGACCTACTTTCATGGCTTCTCAAATGATCCTTAGATTGCATCCCTCTCTGTTTGTCTCACTGTTGTTCCCTTTCTTGTCTCCTTTTTTTTTTTTACCTTGTCCTTATTTCTAGCTTCCAATTATTCCTTCTCCTTCCTCTTTTGCCACTATTTTAGCCTGACCATTTGTTCACTTCTCGCTTGGTTTGTAGATCTTCCTTTTTGTCTTTTTGCTCCCTTTGGAGTCTATACCTCTCCATTTTGTTCTTTCTTTCATCTAGTTCTCCTTTCCACTTTCCCTCCCTCTATCATCTTCCTGCTTCTTTTAGTTTTTGTTTTTAGTAACAGTTTTTTGAAACTCTCCTCACTAGTTACTCATTTTTAACCAGACATCCTCTCCTAACCAAGCACTAGCTTCTTCAACTCTCACATCCAATGCCCCCACTTCCCTGCATTCTCCTCTCAGCTCTCCCAACATTTCACCCCATACCCCTGATCTTGATCTATAGGCAACTTCTAGTCCCTCAGCTCCCTCTTCCACTTTTCCTCTTAAGGACTCTACAAGCTCAAGTCTTTAATTCTCTGAGTGCTTTTGGGAGGTAGGTCTTGAGCAATTCTTCTCTTGTAAGTTTTCTCAAGTATTGTCCCCCCTTCCATGGAAGCGGGGCACATAATTGTAGCCCATCCTTTGGAGCTTTTTAGAAAAGGTGCATCCAAATAGGATTCAACATTGATTGATTTTTTCTTAGACAAAAGGTCTACTTTCCCACCCTTAAATACATGGGCTCATAAACATTGGAAATACATAGATTTGAAGAAGCCCTAGTTAATGAGGATAATCTCTTCCTTTTCAAGTTTGAGAATACTCAAAAGGTCCAAGATAATGGCCATTGCACTTTAGCAATATGACCATATTCGTACAGAAATGGAAATTAGGAACTCACCTTCAAGCACTTAAGAAAAAACAAGTTCCTCTTTGGATTAATGTCCATAATATCCTACTTGAATATTGGACCACCTTTGGCCTCAATCACCTTTCAAGTTTCATAGGAAAACCAATCGGAATGGATGAATCCGCTACAGGCATGAAGAGTGTAAGTTACGCTAGAATATGTGTGAATGTGCACATTAATCAAGGGATTCCAGAAGTGATTTCTATATTGAGACTTAATGAAGTTGATGAACTCTATAAAGATAAGGTCCCAGTTTCATACCAACAAAGACCTCAGGTTCACCACCAAGGCAAGATGTGGAAGCCCATAGGTAGGAAATTTCAAAATGGCTATTAGTATGAGCTAATGCGGTTAAACATTCTAAGAGACAAGGAGATTGATTTAGGAAAAGAAGATGGGAAACAGAAACTTAAAAGTTGAGAATTTGTCATTAGAGCCTATTCCTTCTAATGCCTCCAACAACATAGAATCAACAACAGGCAACATAAATGCTAGTGCTCTTCAGGAGATAGACAAAGGTCCTTCAAAGCCAAACACTATGGAATCTTAGAATTCATTTAGCAATAAACCAAACCAAGCTATGATTTTGCCTATCAATCACACCATTGTTCCCTCCATTTTTAAGACATCTAAGGCTCTCAATCGTAGCTCTCCAATTATTCAAAATATCACTGAATTAGATAATGATTTCAAATCCACGATTAAAAGGAAACTCAAAAGGAGGAACAAGGTACCAACTATAAACCAGTCTTCACAATAACTTTTCTCTCCTAGAATGTTATAAGGCTTCAGCCCCAAAAACAACTTCTTCTTCGAGACTATTTATAGGGATTAAAACCAGGTTTGATTGGTCTTTTGGAAACGAAGTTGAAGAAAGAGAACTACAAAGATCTTGGTTTTTTAGTAATAAATGGTCTATCATCTCAAACCATTGTTCCCATTATAATGGTAAAATTGTAGTAGCTTTCAATCCAGACAATCTCTGATCAATTCATCCATTTCGATTTAGAGCCTTTACAGGAGAAGTTATGCATTCATATAACTTTTGTTTATGCCCTAACTTTGCATTTCAAAGGAATTCCTTATGGAGAAAATTGAAGGAAATCCAAGCGAGTATTGAAAATCCTTGGATTATGTTAGGTAATTTCAATAGCACCTTACATCCTTTGGAAGTAGAAGGCGATGCTGATCTCTAGAACCATTCAGAACATTTTTGCATATGTTTTAGTAATATTGAAGTTACTGACCTCAAAATGGCAAGCTATTTTTTTCTCTTGAAGTAACAAGCAACAGGGTAGGTGGTTCTTA
>JANITX010000008.1:15990152-16007458 GCA_027564395.1 Erythroxylum ulei
GTCGGGTTGGGGCTTCGGTCGTGTGAGTGAGTCACTGCTGGATCGGTTGACGGTGGGGCGCCGGAGCTGTCTGGTCACGGTGGGGAGGCGGCACGTCGTCGGGTGGAGGAGAAGAGGAGGCGGAGTCGCGGAGGAGGAGGAGAGGAGAGATGCGGCGACTGGCGACAAAGGAGAGGAGAAGACGACGAGGAGGAGGACCGATGGCGACTGGCGGCGAGGCGAGGCAGACGGCGACAGGCGGCGGCAAGTGAGAGAAGACGAAGATAGATGGAAATCTGTGAGCGAGGGAGTGTCGGCACTGGGCAGAGAGTCGAGGGGGTTAGATATTTTTAGGGTAAAATTTTCATTTTTTGCAAAATGGTCCCTGACAAAATTTTCTTTTGAGGAATGGTTTGGTATTTTCCGGAGTTTTTGGTACCGGCTGGTACCGACCGAAACAGGCTGGTACCGACCGAAATTCTGTAAGGAGTAATGGTACCGATCGGTACGGTATGGAATTCCAAACGCTGGACAGAACCCAATAATCCATTTGATCCATAATGCTCCCTTGTCAATGTATAACCTCCAAAGCTTTTTACTTAAAAGGACTTTTTGCATAAGAGAAATAGGAATAATTCCCAAATCGCTCATCTTCCTTGGAATGGATATCTCTTCCCATTTAACATTTGCCCCTTTTGAATTTTCTCCTTTATTAAGAAAGCTTTGATGCTCCTTTCAATCTCCTTCATGACTCTCTTAAGGAGTATTAAATAGGCAATCCAATGTACATGTAGACTATTTAGGACATAATTGATAAGAGTTAGCTTAATATTAAAGGATAGAAATCTATTTTGCCAAGTATTGATTCTTGCTTTGTGTGATTCAATTAGTGTAATGCAGTCAATAAATTTTGGCATAACAGTGGTAATAGGGACACCAACATATCTAAATGGTGGAATTTGAATTCTGAAGGCAGTTCTGCTACTCAACCTTGACTGATTCCTCATCTTAGAAGAAATGAACATATTATTTTTGTTAGCCTTGACCTTTAGTCCAAAACATAGTGAGAATAACTCCAAAATGCCCAAGATTAATTTAGTGAAAACATTAGGTTATGAGGACGCGGTGTTGTATGCACGACTAACGAGGAATGTCTTTCTCATTGCAAGTTCTCCTAGCATGTCAAGGTTGTATTTGCCTTCTCGAGCCTCCTGACAGCCGTTGTCCACAAGAAACAACGGAGATGCGACAACCCAAGTGCGGATCCTTTCCCAATCTCCGATGTGCCCCCTCTTTCTCTCTCTTTGATAACACAACTCTTCACGTCTTCCAAGCTCTTTGTCTTATCAAATCTACTGTTATAAAAATTGTAGGTTTGCCTCTGTTGTAGGATACTTAATAGTTAGGCTTTAGTCTTCTCTCCAGTTTACCTGGGATTTGCAAAAGCCCTAAGCCTTTAACACAAAAATAGTTCTAGTTTTCTTAGTTTACTAATTTTTTATTTTTATTATTACTATTATTTATTTATTTATTTTAGGATATTTTTACTTATTTATGTATTTAGTTTATTTTGTATCTATTTATTTTTTTACCGTGCTAGTGTCTACCTTTTCTTTCTGTAACTTGCATCATTCTTATTTTGTCATGTTACTTTCTCCAAAAATTGTCTCATTTGTATGTAGGTCTACCAAGAAATAGCTTCTCTACTATATAGGAGTAAGGCTGTGTACTATCAGACCTCTCCATACCCCGCCTCACAGTGGGACTTCAGATTAGATGTGATGATGATGATGATGATTAGATCATCAGAAAAAATCAAGTGTGTGATCCTCAACTCTCTACATCTATGATGATATTGAATCCTGCAATTGCAAGAGATGAGATTGATGAGCATCCTGGATAAAGTTCCCATAGCCAGTGTGAATAAGTAAGGGAAAATAGATCTCCTTGCCTTTTTCCCCTGGTATTTCTAAATATTTGAATAGGTACTCCATTTGTCACCATGCTAAAGGAAACTGCTATAATGCATTCCATTATCCATGGAAAATGGATCTCCTTGCCTTATTTCCCTAGTATTTTTAAAGATTTGAGCAGGTACTCCATTTGTCACCATGCTAAAGGAAGTTGCTATAATGCATTCCAATATCCATTTCACCAATTGTATTGGGAATCCAAAAGCTAGTCAACAAGTTTCCATAAAATCTCATCTGATGGTGTTAAAGGCTTTGAAGATATTGATTTTAAATTTATAACTTTTGATAGCTATTCTTGAGGTGTAGTCTTTCATTAATTCCTGTATGAGCAATATGTTGTCTCCTATTTTTAAGGTCCTAAAATATACCCTAGATGAAATATTACATATTTATGAAAATACATGTATGATATGAGTTAAAATTGTGCTATGATTTGAAAGTGAAAGGCATTTGACTTGAATTTTGGTATTGATGGACCATAGTTAGTGAATTGGAATTAATTGAAGCCATTAGAGATTTGAGGTATTTAAATATACATTTGGACTAGGAAAAATGGTCAAGAGACAAGTTAAGTTGGTACATGAAAATTAGAATGATTAAACCTATGAGTTAGTGACATTTGGCATAGTTTATGCATTGACATTTGGCATCATCCATTATGTGACATTTGGCAGCATAATAAAAGGACAAGTGGCTTAATTAAAGTGTTACAAATGGCAGCTTAAATGGTGGGCAAATGGACTTCATGTTGTAGTGTTAAGTGTCATGTGGCGGTAATGACACCTAGCACTAGTAAATGCTGAATCACCTAAGCCATTTAGTGATTCTGTAGCATTCTCTCCACTCTTGCATTTTCTCCACGGAAATCACTCTCTTTCTCTCAACTTTTAGAATTTTGCTGAGTTTGAATCATCAACACTCGAAAGCTTTGTAAGTTATTTTATCATGAAGATGGTCTTGTAATTTTTACGTGTTATTATCTTGTTGGTGTTGAAAGTTGCACCTTAATCTTAGATAAGAGCTGAATGCTAGGAAGTGTTGGTGTAGCTGGATGTTTGAAGTGATTTGGAGTTGTTCTTTGAAGTTTAAAGAGGTAAGGGAATACTAAAATTAGTATCATGTTAGAACATATATTGTTTGATGTTTGAAGTGGATAAAATTTGTACTGAATTAATGAAGAATTGAGATTAGAAACTTGATACATGTTAGATACTTATTAGAAGGAGTGGGTCTACTGAACAGGCATCAGTATTATAGCCATATCTTGACCTATAGAAATAAAAATGGGATGATTTTAAGTTCAAATTAAACTAGATACATATATCTACAACTTTCATGAAGGAATCAAATTTGATTTATGTCACTAAGGGTTTTGAAATTTGGCTTGAAGTTGAGTTCTGATGTTTACGGTTGAGAACAGTATGTAGTTTTTTGGGTATAACTCTTGGAATAATGAACCAAATTGCATTAACTTGATTTCGTTTGAAACGTAATACATAGAGGAACATTTTTTTAGAAGAACATATTGTCTAAAAACGCTAGTTTATAGGTCAGAATGGCTATACTAAATTGATCCAAAAACTTGTCCTGTGAAAACAATTGTTTGAAGGTTTAGGGTCACTTATCCCACAATTTTGGGAAATGGTTAGGAAGTCGAAAAAAATGGGGTTTTGTGCAATTGATATACTATATAAGGTTTAGTTGATTTATTGAGTACAATAGGACTTAAATGGACTTGTTTAAGGTGTGTTTGAACTTAAACTGGTATTCAATGTAATTGAGTAATAATTAGTTTAATTATGCATTATTAATTGAGATGATGATGTAAAGGATGTATGGTTTAATAATGATGAATACAAATTTGAATTGCTTGGTGTGATCATGAATGAATGAGTTCCAAAGGCTTATGTATTATGAATTGGATATGGATGTTTGTGAATTGGGAATTTTTGCGATAATACTGTGATAATTCCAGACCATCAATTGTCCGAGGAGTTTGATAGTTGGGTTGAATTGGAAGTACTTTCTAATTGTGTGCATATACATAATATGTGATGACTCAACGCTTCTATTGATGCATAATTGCACATATTTGTATTTATAAGGTATGTTATGTAAATGTCAATGAATAAGTTCAATTGGAGCAAAATAGAACAAAGACATGTGTTGTACTTCATCTTTTGCATAAAATCCTGAAATCTGAAATGGTTTGTCTTAAAACTGTTGAGTCCTAGTCATGGGTAAATAGGCATGTCTAGAAGGGTTAGCAACTGCTTCTGTAATTAGACACTTCGGTGTCTTCTGTGATTAGACAATTCGGTGTCTTCTGATTCCAGACACTTTTGTCTTCTGTTTTAGAGACTTAGGTCTTTTCTGGTTTAGATATCAATCAAGGTATCTTCTATTCTGGTCCCGTTACTCACTTCTGTAAAAAGGATTAGCAAGTTAACTTGTTTTGTATTTTATTATTTACTCAGCTTCGTTTTAATCAAGCTCTGTTCTAAAATGACTAAGCTCTGTTCTTATATAAGCAAATTCTATTTTGATACAGACAAGTTCTGTTTTGATACTTTAAAATTCTGTTTTTGATTTTATGTTATTCTATTGTGATACTTGTGAGTTTTACCCTGAAGTAGACATATTCTACTCTGATATGATTTATTCTGATCTGAGATGCATATTGCTCGAAATGTGATCTGATTTGTATATGTGAATATCAAATGACTATTGAGACAACTGTCATTATGTATCCTGTTTAGTTATTCCTCATTAAGCTATATGCTAAGCATGGTGGATTTGTCCCGTGTAGGTTCAGATAGAAGGGTATAAAGACTGGGACAAAGATAACAACAATGAAGGTTGTGTTTTGTTTGAGTTAGTCAATTTGTTTTGGGTTGTTTGAGTTATAAATAATGTAATATAAGACTTGATGTAGTTTGTTCAAAAGTTTGTTAACATTGTATTACAGGGTGGATTTGAACTTAAGTTATGTATTTTGTAAAACACCATCTCTATGATATATACTGTTTTGTTAATGTTTTGTAATGTGATAACCTGAATTTAGAATGGTTTTGGAATCGAAGCATGTGTTGGATAAACTCAATGTACTAGTTAGATTATGTACTAGTTAGATTATGTTTTAAGTCAAATATAAATGAAATGCTTGGTATTTTTCAGTCCTGTCTGAGGTGACATTTACATATCCTTTTAGGGGGTATGTGGATATTACACTATTGATCTCCCAACTATGAATGCGCCCAGAGTTGAGTTATTGACATCTTTCAAATCCAGCTTCAATCTGTTTGCACCAACATTTGCAATTAACTTCTAGACTGCATTATAATAGATGTAGGCTTGTAATCCATTATGGACGAGGAATTTAACTTCTTTAGGATGAGACATATAAAATTTTTGTTCATTTCCTTCATATATTTGAAGAGGCAAAAAATTCCCGTACAGTTTCAGTTAAAAGGTTACTAGTGATTTCCCAAGTCTCTTATAAGAAACATTTAAAATATCCTTCAAGTCTAGGTGCTTTCGAGGGATGCAAACTGACTAGAACTTTTTTAATCTTTTATTATGTGAAGGGTGCCCCATGTATTCCCTCATCTCCTAACTGATTATCCTCTTAAATAATCTGCTGTTGTTGAATTCCCTAGGTTAAAACTTTCAACCAATTTATGAATGCAAGCTCCATCTTTCCGATATCTTGGTGTGCCTATTTATACTCTAAAGTTAAAGTGCTCATATTGCATTCCCCTTTTTTAAAAGCTCAAATTCAAGATGAATTCCTGGCAAGACAAGCACGTATCTTATGCAGCTAGGATAACATTAATTATTTCAGTCCTGAGCAGTTTACACACTCACTGGATGGCGCATCTTGCTCTTTCAAAAAAGATTCTTAAGGAAATTGACAGATTGATGAAAGCTTTTCTCTAGTATGGTAAAGTTGTAACTGGAAAACTGCAAAAGTGAAATGGAGGGAGCTCTCAATCCTTAAGAAAAATGGAGGGTTAAGCATCATTTCTTCCTCAGCTATATGGAACGCACTAGTGAGTAAGTGAATATGGAGACTGCTTTTAAATAAGGAAGTATTGTGGACTAAATGGATCCATGAATACCACCTTAAAAATCTTAATTTCTGGCAACTTGTCGAGTCCACTCAATTCTCTTGGTCATTCAATCACATGCTAAAGATAAGGCATCTTATCTACCCCTATATCAAACATAGAGTGAATGGAGGAGGAAATACTTGGATATGGTTAATTGGCTTGAAGTCAATCCGCTCATAAGTAATTCAACTTTTGCATATTTGAGAAATCGATTGCCTATGAAGGCAAGAGTCTCCATTCTAATGCATGATGGCGAATGGTAAGGTAACTTTAAGGGCTTCTCCACACTGAGTGAGATCCTTCCACAGTTGGGGGACACAGATAGGGAAGATGCCATTTACTGGACTCCAAATCCTCAAGGGCTTTTCATAAACCAATCTCAAGTGGAAAAACTCCTTAAATAAGAAAGCTTCCTTTATTACTTGGTTAACTATCAAAAATAGACTCCGAACTAAATGCAAGTGGTTTTAGTCGACTAAAACTTCTTTTGTCTTATGTCATAATGTTGACAAGGATCGAGATTACTTGTTTTTTGCTTGTGAATTCACTAAACCCATATGGAGCAGGATTCAATATGTGGTGGATGTAGTGAATTTTGCTTTCGACTGGGAACAATCCTTGAGGTTATTCATCAAGTTCTCCAAACTTGATAAAGAGAATGCAGTTCATCACTTCCATATACAATTACCATTTGTGTTAAGAAAACTTAGGTAATTGCAACGTCATAGTATTTTGAAATATTGTAATAACTTCAGATAAAGTAATCTAATTATTCTTTCAAAAAAAATTTCAACCAATTTACTTCTTATTTTTTTTATTAGATTCAATGATGTCCATTTTTTGTTGTATATTTAAACATTCTTGATATTAATTGATATTTTAATTTTTTAAGAGGCATGTAAATGGTAAAAGGTGTTAAATACAGTTTGAAGACTTTTTAGTTGTTCTTAATTTGTGAAAAGAAGATATTATATTGTTTTCACATCTTTTGAACAAGTCTATGTAAAATCGGGTTATGTTTTTAAGTGCTTATAATAAAATAACATCAATTTGAAGGTGAAGTAATACAAGAACGCTTCAAGTACCGAGAGATGCAGTTCAACATAAATTTAAAAAATTAAGCACCTCCTTCGTCAAGATTTGAGCTTTGCTCTAGAATTTGAAGATTGGAATACAAGGATATAACAGAAACTTCGAGATAAATTAAAAATAAAATAATGATTCCTCTAAGCATTATTGAGGTTATATAACGTGCCCTAGTCTCTTCTTCTCTGTCTTTCTCTTTCTCTTCTTTCACCTAATCAGAATAATCGAATTTAGGCTTGCCATCGGAGCTTAGTATGAACCTTGAATTTTTCTTGGCTCTTGTTACTCTTTTGGTTTGTTCTTTAGAAAACTCCTTGATTACAACTTTAAAAAGTTTGAGTTTCTTCATAAGCTGAAAAGCCTAAGGTTACTAATAACCGCAAGAAAATTAAGGTCTAGAGAATTCTCACCATTACTGGAGAAAATTCATAGCATGACCAACTGTTAGTGCAACAGATCCCTCTGTTATGCTAGAAGAATTCATTTAATCAACTATATTCCTTAACTCCTTTCACATCTATTGGTCATAAAATATATTCCTATCTAAAGCTCTAATTAAAACCATCGAAAGGATGCTAAGAAATTTTATATGGTCTGGAAAGCTACAAAAGAGAGCATTGTTAAATTCAAGTAGAAATAAGTGTGTCTTCGTAAAAAAATAGGAGGACTTGTTCTTGTAGCCATCTCTCTAACTAGTAAGTGTTATTAACAAAGAGCATTTAAAGAATTATCACTAATAAAGAGGCCCTAAGGGTTTAATGAATCCATATCTACCTTCTAAAGAGAAAAATTTTGTGAAAAATGTACACCAAAACCACCATTTTTATGGTTTATAGCTCATTTACTTAAGTTGAGGGAGGTTCTCTATAGAAGCATCCTTTATAGATTTGGCAATAGGAAAGTAGCTACATTCTGGATTGATAATTGGAGCAAGATAGCCCCCTTTGTACGTCTAATTTACATTCAAATTTGAGACATAAATTCCCTAAAAATGCCAAAGTAGGTGATATAGTAAATGAGAATAATTGGGTAATTATTTAACTCAACTTGTAAATTGCATACCTAACTAGGGATGACAATGGGTCAAGTCGGGTCGGGCCTAATTGGCTAGCCTATACCTAACTATAATCCTAGAGTAAGTGAAGAGATTATATTTGGCTAAAGCATTCAACAAGAAAGTTCACCAATGCTTCTTGTAAAGCAATATATTTTCCTCAACAATAGAAAATGGCTTAGTATGGAATAATTTGGTGCAAGAAAGTTCTTCCAAAAATATGTTCTCATATGGCTTGTCTATAAGAAGAGGTTAGGAAATTAGACAAGATGAACTTCCTCAAAATATCACCTTCTTGTTGCCAATGCAAAAACTAGTCAAGAATCTTTGTCTCATATATTCTTTAATTGTATGTTCTCGACATTCATATAGAACAACATCCAATTTCTTTGTAAGGTTAAAGAAACAAGTCTTAATTATTTAGAGATCTTTAATAAGATCAATCAAGAGAAAGGTAACTCCAATGCTAACAAATAAATTCTCGCTATTGCCTTTGGTAGCTCTATTTACTCATTTTAAAAAGAAAAAATACTAGGCTTTTCTAAGGTTGTGAAAGAACCAAGAAGCAAGTGACAAAGGAACTTATCAGTTGGAATAATGAACAATTGCTAGTAAATCAACTCTGAACAACCTATAGACTTAAGATGGCCATTCATAGAACCAAGGAGCAAGTGACAAAGGAACTTATCAGATGGATTAGCAAATCAGCTCCAAACAACTTGTAGGCCTAAGATGGCCATCTCATAGAACTTATAAAGGGTTTTTACTCTCCAATTCAATGCCTTAAAAGTAGCCTGATCAATACTACAACCCAAGCTCTTCCATTGTTCTTGAAAGCATTTGTACAGTAAGGCTTTGTCTCCATGGATCCTAAGTAGATGAGCTCGAAGAACATCCACAAATAGAAGTCAATTAAGTTGTTGTTGGTTTTAATTATGTCAATTAATGATTCTCTTTTGGTTATGAAATTACACGGTATGCATGTGTTTTCTAATTTGTTTTCATTGTTACTTTTCAAGGAGTTGTGCCTTCATTGTTAAGTATTATCCTCTACAATAGCTTTTGGAGATTGAATCAAGTGAAGTTATACTTAAAGTTTTGTAAGGCCTAGTTACCTGTAATTTGATGCTTAATATATCTTTAATTTTTTTAAAATATTTACATAACTATTTATTTCTCTCTTATTGTAACTCCGAGTTTTTATCTTTCATTATATAAACGCACGTTTATTAAGCTTTCTTATATTTTCAAGATAAATAATTAAAAATTTCAACCAATTTATGCATGCAAGATCCATCTTTCCGATATTTTGGTGTGCCTATTTCTACTTCAAATTTGAAGTACTCAGATTGCATTCCCCTTATGGAAAAGCGCAATTTCAAGATGAATTCCTGGCAAGACAAACACTTATCTTATGCAGCTAGGATAACATTAATTATTTCAGTCCTGAGCAGTTTACACATTCACTGGATGGTACATCTACCTCTTCCAAAAAAGATTCTTAAGGAAATTGACAGATTGATGAAAGCTTTTCTCTGGTCTGGTAAGGTTGTAATTGGAAAAACTGTAAAAGTGAAATAGAGTAAGCTCTTAACCCTTAAGAAAAATGGAGGGCTAAGCATCATTTCTTCCATAACTATCTGGAATGTGCTAGTGAGTAAGTGAATATGGAGAATGTTTTCAGTTAAGGAAGTATTTTGGTCTAAATGGATCCATGAATACCCCCTTAAAAATCTTAATTTCTGGCAGCTTGTCAAGTCCACTCAATTCTCTTGGTCATTCAATCACATGCTAAAGATAAGGCACCTTATCTACCCCTATATCAAACATATAGTGAATGGAGGAGGAAATATCTGGATATGGTTTGATAATTGGCTTGAAGTTAGTTCGCTTATAAGCAATTCAACTTTTGCACATTTGAGAAATCGATTGCGTATGGAGGCAAGAGTCTCCGTTCTAATCCATGATAGTGAATGGTAAGGTAACTTTAGGGGCTTCTCCACACTGAGTGAGATCCTTCCACAGTTGGGGGACACAGATAGGGAAGATGCCATTTACTAGACTCCAAATCCTCAAGGGCTTTTCACAAACCAATCTCATCTGGAAAAACTCCTTAAACCCTAAAGCTTCCTTTATTACTTAGTTAACTATTAAAAACAGACTTCGAACTAAATGCAAGTGGTTTCAGACTGAAACTTCCTGTGTCTTATGTCATAATGCTGATGAGGATCAAGATTATTTGTTCTTTGCCTGTGAATTCACTAAAGCCATATGGAGCAAGATTCAATACATGGTGGATGTAGTGAATTTTTCTTTCTGACTGGGAACATTCTTTGAGGTTATTCCTCAACTTCTCCAAACTTGATAAAGAGAATGCACTTCATTACTTCCATATACAATTACCTTTTGTGTTAAGAAAACATAGGTAGTTGCAACTTCATAATTTTTTGAAATATTGTAATATTGTAATAACTTTAGTTAAAATAATCTAATTATTCTTAAAAAAAAACTTTCAACCAATTTAGTCATTTTTTTAAAGATTCAATAATTTCCATTTTTCGTTGTCTATTTAAACATTCTTGATATTAATTAATATTTTAATTTTTTAAAGAGGCATGTAAATGGTAAAAGGTGTTTAATACAATTTGAAGACTTTTTAATTGTTGATAATAACTGAAAAGAAGATATTATATCGTTTTCACATCTTCTGAACAAATCTATGTAAAATCGGGTTACGTTTTTAAATGCTTATAATAAAATAACATCAATTTCAAGGTGAAGTAATACAAGAATGCAATTACATATCTTCCTTTGATGAAATGCAATTACACTGCCGAGTGGTAATAGATTACTCATCTTTGTTAGTTTTATTTACTTACAATTGAACCATACAATAGGTCGTCTGTTTTTAATATACTTGCAAATAGTATGATCCTTTGAATAGATAAACGAGCAAATATTGAAATTCATGGAGTTGTCTCTGGATGCAAAACAAGAAAATGAACAAAAGCACAAGACAACATAAACATAGCATTAAAACAAAAAGAGCTCCTCAAGGTTCATTTACAGTGGAGCTCTTCACACCGAAAATTCATGATCCAAAAGGGGCAGTCAAAGGAAAGACAGGCCACCCTCCTTAGTCATTTTTCAAGAAGGGACAAAATGCTAATTCAAGGACCAGGCAAATAATGGAAGGTTAGGAAACAGGGCATGAAACAACCAATGCCAGCTTCAAAAATTTTTAGTCCACTTCTAATGCAGGGACTAGTTTAAGGTCCATCTTCTTGTGCTGAATCAAAGAAAAAAAGGCAAAGTGAAATTTAAATTCAAGAAGAAAGAAACTAGCATCCACATGATGCTACACAAGAGTAATCTGGTGGACTTACTACTCAAAATAAAGCCTTGAAGCAAACTCTGGGCTCTCTCTGCCTGCTCTGGCGTGCCAGAAATTTGAATGATCTTTTCTGTCACCTCTGGTCTGTCTTCTATTAGGGTCACATTTGCTCCAGACAACTATTCAATAAAGAACAAATTAGTTAGGGGTTCATGTGAATCTGGCCAAAAAACGGGGTAAAGACTAGGCTCACCTCACTAATCTGAGCCAGTTTGCTTTTTGATTTGGCTACAAGTTTTGGGACAGCATAATCTGGTATAACAACTTCAAGAGTACTCCTAGTGACGAGTGGTTTAGGGATTCTACCAGGAAAACGAAGGCCAACATTATTCAATGGAAACAGAAGGCATATCTTTATCAAAGATAATGATGAAGTTAAATCCTCTACCTGTTGATTGTAGTTATCGAATCACCATGGCGTTCACTTTCATTTTGCTTTACTGCTTTGGTGCCAGATACTCCACAATCCTGCAAAAGCAATAGATTTCACCTTTCTAAAATCTTTAAGAAGGAAACAAAAAGTCACTTTTAATTCTTCTTAATTGTTCAATATCTTGATAATTATACTAGGAAAAAAAAGATGGAAAGTGACACCACATCTTCTCCATCTCTAGTCAGGTCATTTTCTTCCATAACAGAGTTAAAACCTCACCAGTTTTGGATATACCTTATATGAACGATGATTTAATCTAATTATCCAAAGTAGAGTACTGCATTCTGAAAATATAGAAACAGGGGGAAATCTAAGCAAAATGCTATTTTAAGAAATCCACTTGCTTTTAAAACTGCTATATAAAAGTCATAATCCCCTTTCCAGAAATGTATAAAAACAAGGTAAATTAAACCTGCTCTTTTGATCCTGACTTAAATTTATTTAGTTCAGAATTCTGAAAACATGGGCACTAAGATGCAGTATGGCTAGACAAAATTTTCACATCCAAGAAACACAGGAAGTGAAGCAGAGGAGATGAGAAACGAATGGTATTGTTTTTAGAATAGGATTTAGCAGAAAGGCTATCTCCACTGCACCATACCTTCGATGGCTGAGATGTAGGTGCAGATTGTACATTCTGATTTATCACAGCAGGAGGATTACCAACATTTTGAACTTCATGAGCCAGGGCTACGTTATCTGGAGAAGCTGACTCCATACCTGAAGCACTCCCAAGAGGGCCTGATTGAGAAATAGGTGAAGGAGTATCTTTCTGAAAGAACTCCTTATATAAGTAACTCCTAATTCTTGATGTGACTTCTACAAGAGCATCTCTAGCTGCTTTTATTTCCCCTTCAATCTGTAGAGAAAAGTAATCAGTTGAGAAAAGTAAACCTTTGCAAAAACCAATTGTGCTTATCATTAAGGAATTCTATGTTTTGTCTCCATAATTTCAACTAGCAAACTTCACATCAAGATTGTAATATACATCATGAGCACAAGAAAGGACAGTATATCGAGATTGAGTAGGCTTCAGGATTGCTCAATTCTAGCAATCAAGAAACACCAAAACTGAATCACTTAAAAGAGTTTTCAGTCAAGAAATCATGCTGCAGATGAGCAATGCTAAGTGAATCGTCAAAAAAATAATAAACTCAGGTTTACAGTTATTTATCTTCCAGCATATTGTCCAGAAACAATTATCAAAAAATAAATAGAAAACTTCATGTGAAAGGCCTTCCTAAAAGTTTGCTGGTTATGTAGCGTAGCAAACCTGTACAAGCTCATCAGTCCCTGATACACATGTAGGAAGTGATCCTTTGGGTAGGATCTGTATTTTTGCTCCAGTTAACCTTTCCAGATCAAGTAATGAGCCATCTCTTCCATCTAGACATTCAATATCACTAGCTGGGACAAGTAATCTAGTTGTAACCATATTGTCTTTATCAGGTATGAGATCAACAATGTGAGTCTGAATATGCAATAAAGCTTCTTGTGCAGGAAATAGTTCATCGTCCGGACCCTAAGAAGAAATGTAAACAGACAATAGAATTTTCAAAATTGGGTAAAATTAGAAAATTAGAGAAGTATGCTTTTGATCTATGAATCTCTAAAATCAAACAACTTATAAACGCATCCTGAGGCCTATCTCATATTACTTTGTTGCAACATTTCTTTGCATGCCTGCAACAGGTCCTAATTTTTATCTCCGTTTCAATTCTGTCCTCTCCAAACTCTTCAGTTTGACACTTAGGGAAAAAGATGAAAGTACAGAAGGCATCAATTAAACCAAGGAAAAGATTTTCCTTTTTTGAGTATTATTGAGCACAACCAGGCATGAAAGATTTTAGGCAAAACATACAATCTAATTTACACTTCTATGTAACAATAAGCAAGAAAGAAATGTATACTATACTAAATGGTCATCACTTCAAGGTCAAATAAATTGGACAAAATATAAATTGTTAGCAGAATGAAGTTTAAAACATTAAAAGAAATAAGCAGTAATTGGTTTACCTCTTCAGAGGAAATTATTATTATCTGTTCATCTGACCCAGATACAGGATCTGAGATCTTCACATCCACCCCAATTTCATTTTGAAGTAATTCTATTAGGCCATCTGACTCCCCAGCAACTCTGTTAACCTTGTCAATTGGGCAAAGTATTCGAAATACAAGGTCCTCACCATAGAAAGGCTGCGTATTATCAATGGGAACCTCCCCAGATTCAATTGCAACACCAGATGGTCGTGAATAGTTATTGCCTCTGTAATTTGGCCCAGATTGTCGTGATCCAAAAGAGCCCCCTTCAATGGATGCTCGACGAGTTGTATTATTCATGTAAGGTATATAATCCTCATCAGGGAAAAATCGTCCCTGAAAATGACTGCGGTCCCGATGTTGACTCTCCCTCAAGCGGGATGAAATTATTGATACAGCCTTTTTCACATTATTGACATCACCTAAGACCTGCAAGGCATAAACCAACATGAGACAATGAACACAGTAAGCTAGAGTTGATATAGTTTCTCCATTCAAGCTCTAAATTTGGTAACAAAAGAAAAACATATAGTCTATTAACTAGGAGGAATAACTCATAAGAAAAGCCTATTCAGACAATTTCCAAGGGCCTTATTTGTTAATAGTATATTAGTGTCTACATCCATCAGACCCTGCATAACCTATTTGCCACAATGCTTTAGAAAAGGTCCACAAGTGTAATGCAGATATTTAGGCGGAGACATGATGACCTTGCATTTCCTATAGTTTCCCAAGTATTGGATGTTTTACACAGAGATACACACAGAATTTAGGTGGCTCATAGTCTACATATCTGAGTATCAACCTCTTCCTTTACCTTCAGGCAGACTCAAATCACAAATGCTCAAATTACCATGACTGAGATGTCAATAAACTCAATAATGGAGCCCCAATTAGCGATGGTGTTTCCTCAACAGTCAAATGAGAAAGGAGTAGACATATGAGCTAAAGCAACTTCAGAGACACCAGTCCCAGTCATATATCACTAACAAGAAAATGCCAGATAGACGAGGGAGTATAGATTCTTAGAAAATTAACACAAATTATGTAATTCTTAATAGAAATAGCAAGATCGCAGTAATTAAAAGCATACACAAGGAATTGGCAAAATGAATCAAGAATAAGAAGAGAAAGAACAAGAAAGAGAAGGAAGAGAAGGAGGAGCAGCAAGAAGAAGCAGTAGAAGAACAAGAAAAGGAAGAAAGAGCAGCAACTGACAATCATTCTATTCTCATGACCAACAGAAAATTGCTTTCATGCACCTTCCAATCATTTAGAACCCTTGCTAATTTGCATGGATCAATCCTAAAATTATCCACGAGCCTGTTGATCTTTTTAAAACTATTGTAAACCGGTGTCTCTGAACTTATCAGTATTTCAGATGTTCTAGCTTTAACTGCCAAATATTGGAAAAACTGGTGGCATTTAAAAAGGAGGCGGATTCATATATCTTTTATATATTTACGCAGAGAATTAAAGTAACTCTCGTCCATAACATCTTCAGTTTCAGCTAACATAACGTCCCACAAAAAAGAGTTACGGCATTGTTTTACAAAGACGAGGATTTAGTAAGAGCTTAATGTAAACCTGAACAATCTCCTCAGACATGGAAACACAACGAGGCAAGGTATGATCTCTAGGCAAAATCCTTATCTGGGTTTTTGTTTCCATCCTCATTTGTTCAATAATCTTTCCTCCTTTCCCCAACAAACAACCCACATGCATCCTTGACACCACCAACCTGGTAGCCACTCTGTTGCCACCTCTACCACCACCAAATTCCTCCTCCTCGTTCCCATAACCACCTCCACCGTTAATCGGAATCTGAGCATCACTTTCAAGAATCCTATCATGTATTAAAAACAACGCCTCCTGCGCCGGAGAGAAATTGGGCATTCTTCCTTCAGGGTCACGCCGACGCGTGTCGGATATCTCGATGATTCGCTCCTCGTCGCCAGGGATCAACTCGTGGACGTTAATCCACGCCCCAGTATGCTGTCTTATGTACTTGATGATACTCCCAGACTTGCCAATGACTCCACCAGCTTTGATATCGTGACACAGAATGCGATAGCTTGTAGTCACCATCAGGGACGAGTCCTGCTGAGGTTTTGAAGTTCGGTTGCTGTTTCCCGCAACCGGTCCACGGTGGCGATGGGTGTTATTGGGCGTGTAGTGATGGCTGTTGTACCGGGGCTTGGTTCTAGCCACGGTGTCATTATCATAATCCTGGTGGTCATAGTAGTAATTCCGCTTAGATCTGGATCTTTCCATCGTCACTTAAGAGGGAAAAGTAAAGGTAAAGTCTTGAAGCCCGAAATGTCAATGAATTCCTCAAAAGAATTTCAGACAGTCCCAGTCATGGATATTGAGAGATGGGTTTCCAAAGGCTTGCAGATTTGTGCTTGCTTTCTGTTGGGTCCTCCTATTCTTAATTTTCTAATTGTTTTCAGGGAAAGTAAAAGAGATTGTTAAGTTACAATGCGAAACTTCTTAAATTTAATTCATCACAGTTGAAACCCTAGGCGTAGGGGAAGGGGCAAAGAGGAAGAAGTACCCAATAGAGAGAGAGAGAGAGAGAGAGAGTGACGTGTGTCTAAGTTGGTGCAATGGGAAATAACACCCACTAGCCACTATGCTTCTGTTTTCTTTTTTTTATACTTTACTTCGCTAATGATGCAATAACCACAACTGCTCACGCTCACGCTCCTAATCTTGGTTTTCTAACACGGGATTAGAATAGAGTTAAATCAAAACGTCATCACTTGGTGTTCTTGTTGTCACGAGATTATACCATATAGGTATCAAGTTTTCTTCACTTTTTTCAATAGAAGTTTTCTGTTGAATTGTATAACTTTTTATTTTATCCATGAGATATTTTAAAAGGGTTTTAATTATAAGAAGATGTATTTAAGTTATCCATACTTAAACTAATCTCCGCTGAGATCGAGTTAACGCATAAGGGATAAAGTGTTGGCCAAACAGATTTCTTCGTTCACATGGCTCAAACTCAAGCCCTTTGATTAAGGAACGAGAGTGCTAAATCACTCACACCAACCTCTGGTTAAGGCATAACTATTTTCACTACAATGAAGGTTGATACAAAGAATAAATGATGGGTGTTGAATCCACCAAAAATAATTCTCAAACACCAAACGAATATAAATTGCGCACAGTAGTAAATGAGGTCGATCCACAGAGAATGGATTAAATTGATTCTATTCAAATGCCAAAG
>JANITX010000008.1:16039011-16063456 GCA_027564395.1 Erythroxylum ulei
GAGTTGTGACTGATGTGGCTATTGATACTGTTACTAATATGAGCTTTAAGCTCCCGCATATGTGGTTCGAGCCTATGGCTCGTTGTGATCAATAAGTCACTGACTGACTGACTGAGCCTGATAATTTGGGATACTGCAAAAGCACAAAGTCACAACAAAATAACAATGAATGTGAGTCTCATACATGTCGCATCCGCATATAATTTGAATTCATTGAATGATTTGCAAAGCTGTGTGACTATTGTTATAAGATTGAACTGTGAATCTGAGAAATGATTTATTTGTGTTAGTATTTGATACTTGTTGTGATAGTATTTGATACTTGTTAAGTGGAGTTGAGCTGTATGATTACATGCTATAATTGAACTCGTTTTATATCATGAGTGGACCATCGAGGATGGTTACTCTACTGAGTTCGCAAAACTCATCAAAATTGCACTGTTGATTTTTAGGTTCAAGAGTGAGACGACCTAATTTCTAAGACTCCGTAGAAGCACATTTTGTCCAACTGTTACTATCAGAATTGGCTCAGAGATCGGTCAGCTGAGATTGAAGACTTAGCTTTTGTTTTCATGTTTACTGTATTTGGTGTGTACTGAGTTGTTTAAGCTCATAGGATAATGTTGTAATCCTTGGATGGTATTGTGTTGTATGAAACGATGTAAATTATGGATTTTGACTATTTTGATAACATTTTGAGTTTTAAAAAAAAGTGTGATTGATGGTTTAGTATATGATGCCATGTTATGTATGGTGAAGGTAAGAAAGTTAACATGTCATTTCTAACAAGCATGTACACATGTACCTAGATGGACACACGTGCATATGTTAGTTGGGAATGGGGTGTTACATAAAGTTTATAGGATTGCTTTATCGTTTTATGAGTCGTTCTATTAGGTTTGACTATAATCCAGAAGATTTATGTCATCCTATCTCTAAGGTTGCAATAAACTCTTTCCAATTACCGTAGATTTATTCATCAATAGGATTTATCAATCTTTACGTATGAAATCGGATTGATATAATGTTCCAGACTACTAGAACATAAATAAAACAAGTAATTGGATCATGACAAATCAGTGAATCAATTGCATTAATAAAAGAGTCAACATATGTTAAGGTATCAAAATAGGGTTCATCTAACCTAAATACTAATGAAATATTTAGTTACACATTGGCAAATATAAAATCAAACATACATAATAGAAAGATGAATTGAAAACAACATAATCATAATTCTAAACCTCCTTGATTATCTTCTATTGAGTATTATTGAGATGTAGAAGTCTGATCTTGTATTCCAATGGATTTGTTGATAAAATCTTCATGTTTCCCGCTCCTCTTGCTTATAATCGCACCTAGAGTCACCTATAAGAAGTTCAGAACATCTCCTTTCGTCTTTCTCCATCAATTACCTTCAAAAAGTGTCTTTTACACTGAATTATAAGGCTTTGGTAAATGTATGATCTTATGCATGATCGTGCATAACCAAATTATATGAATATCATGAAATTGCACAGCTTGAGAGACACACACTGGCAATAACATGGCTATGTGTCGAATCTTTATTTATGCCATTTTTTCGTCTGAATTATTCTCCTTTAAGTCCATGAAGGTAATTATAATCTATATACACTCTTAGAGCGAATTAAGTACCAAATATACAAGAAAAGTATAAAATATCAAGCAAAATACATCAAATATGGGGTAAAAATATGCTCAATTATTCATTTATGAAATATTCCCACACTTAAGATTTTGCTTGTCCTCAAACAAACTATAATCAAAATTATAAATATATAACATCAATTCGTCATCAATATTAATCACTCCACTCATACTATAAATCATCATATCATATTGAATCAAATTAATATACAATCAGGTTCAAGTTATCCTAAAATTAACTTCCTAAGTAATATTAATGGTAATTATATCAACAATTGTATTGAAATTAAAAGTATATATCTTTAGACACTCTCAAAGATCTCACTCAATGCTCTCAAGTCTTTAGGATGAAAAGTGTCAAAACTCTCAATCAATGCATAGTAAAACTCTTACCATAAGCTTGCAGTAAAATTATATCTCCACCACTTATGTATAAACTAGAAACAAAAATCCAAAGGTCTTTACAAGGTTGTAACGGGGTTAAGGTAAGGTATGATTGGGATAATAAAAAGGGTTAAATTGAAGGAAATTTACTAAACAATACATTCCATGACTTGTTTGCAAATACAAATAGGTCCTTTCAATCCAACTTTATTGGTACCATAAACTTATTCACGATTTTGCTCCTCTTTTTTAATTTTTTAAATCACAATATTCTGTACCATAATAATAAACATACTGGACCTTTCAAAAATTTCAAGTCTCAATAATTAAACAACTAGTTAAATAAATGAAAGTGGCTAAGGTTCAACTTGGTTATTCTTAAAGGTAAATTTAAGGGTGTGGTAATTTTCAAAGAAATAGGCTTAAACATATTGTTTAATATAAGTGCCTTCTTCATGTTAATTTTTCTAATTTAACAAATATGGTCTCAATATGCATAATAAAAGGAAGTTCTAGAATAATCCTGCTAAACATTGAAAACAAACATGAAAAAAATAACAAGAGCTTAAAAATTTTAAAATTTTGTGCTCTTTTAGGATCAAAAGCTCACAAGAGGATGGGTATTATGTGTGTAAATAATATGCAATATCATTCAACTTGATCATCTTAATGGTTACTAAAAATATGACTTAGAAAACTAATTTTTTCTAACCATCATCCTTTTGCATACCAATTCATTCAATATTCAACAATGAAACATAGTATTGATGGACATATTTCAACCAATTCAAAATATCAGTTAATAAGATTCATAATCAAGATTATAATAAGCTTTAAAAAATCATTAGAATTAATAAGATTTAAAAAATCGCTAAAAATTCATTAAACTCATCCCGACACTTAAAGTTGTACATTGTCCCCATTGTACAAAGTACAAGTATAGGTAAAAGTGAGAGTTTTTTGGCACTTTCCTGATTGTGATGATTTCTTGATTTCAAATCCATCCAATAATGAACTACATCCTTGCAAAATATAGAAAAAAAAAGGATAAAAAGAACAAAGAAATAGAGATGATATAAAATAACATGAAATAAAATCCTATACTAACAGACGAAATAAAATCAAAATGAAATAAAACTGAAACTTATCCTAATTCATGGGTTCCCTCCCATGTTGCGCTTGTTTAATATCATTAGCTTGACGTACATTTTTTGCTGAACTTCATCCTGAATCAATAATGAGTAGTTTGCTTCCATCTGTTTCTTTGAGTAAAGGTTCCATAGCCTTTAAGTAAGCCACCTGTTATAAGATAATAATAATAAGGGCTTAATTGATTAAGTTAGTAAAACCAATTAATTGCAATAATGCCCATTTTAATGAAAAACTGTTAATAATATAAGGAATAACAAAACTCCTTGTATCATCGATTGGCTCAAATAGTTTGTCTTAGAGGAAATGGAAACCCTTTGTATAGAAGGTCACTACCAACACCTTATCAGTAGTTTCCTTGGTTCCTCTACCAATTCTTCCCTAACTACCTGTGTCCACTCTTCTTCTTCTTCATAAACAAAGGTTTCTGACTCATCTTCTTCAATTACCTTCTGCCACTCCTTTACTTTCCCTTTTTGGATGGAGGCTTTTTCAAGAAGCTCTTTTTGGAATGTCTCTTCGTCCATGAATCCAATCGTCATCTTTTCTAAACTTTGATGTGTTAATAGGTTCAAATAGTATTCTATGTTATAATTAAGATATTTAGGTGAAAACACTCTTTCTTTGAATTTGTGTAGGCTAGCTTTAAGTTCGGTAAGGTATTCCATTATGTTATTTATAACATTTCCTTTTCCTTTTTCTTCTTCTTCTTTTGGAAGCTTGTTTCCATTCCTAAGGCGATTTCCATTTCATGTTCTTTAGGATTTGTTTCAGTAGTACCCAGCAAACTCCCTTGCAGTACTTCAGATAGAATCTTTGCTAGTTGGTCCATCCGATTCACTAATTTTGTATACGAGCATCTATTTCTTGATGCCTTATCATTGATTTTTAAATGAAATCGGTCATCATATCTTCTAAGGTTGGCTCGTTAACTGGAGATGCTTGGTACTGTAAATATCCAACTAGAGCGTCATTGTCCCATCCATAGGCATAAGAGTTATTCCATTATGAATTCTAGTTGTTCTCGTATAGTGCACCTTGACGTTAGTTGTACATGCTCAGTTGCTCCCATATATATGCTGGTCTTTGACATTCATGATTATAGTGATAACTCCCACCAATGTGGCAACATGACCTAGATATCAGTTGAGTTTTCGAAAACATATGAGAACACCTCTCTCTCGTATAAGGAGATGATATGTATTGCAAAGGCACATTCTGGCTCTCATAAAAGTACTATATGTTCCATCCTTCTATTATGAGTTGTGGCTATCATAATGAATTTTAAATCCTACAATAACCCACAACTTAAGATCAAGTAAAGAAGTTCAAAAGATAATTAAATGAATAAACCAAAATTATAATAAAATATAATAAGAAATAAATACAAAAGCTTAATTAAATGAAAGAAAATAGAAACAAAAATAAAACAAAATAAAATAAAGAAAAATGGCTAGAGTAATAAAATAGAGGTTTTCCTAATGTCATTATCCCTGACAACGGCATCAAAAACTCAATTGAATTTTTATGAGTAATTAATATTATAATAATCGTAAGTGCATGGCGTAGCTGTAGTTAGTATTGGCAAGTACGAGTCAATTCCATAAGGACAACGAGTACTAGTAGTTACTGTTTCTCTATTATCTAATCTACGAATGGATTGCGGTTTTTGAATTGAAGAAAGTAAAATTAAGTAAAGAAAATAAATGGGTAGCACAATTAAAGTGGAGAATTATGAAAACACTTAGTAAATTACCAAAATTAATAATTAGTATCTAGGTTGATCTTTTATTATTCAATTGTTTTGTTGATTTATTGGACCGTGGAGACTCCTATTTTTATGCTAATATTTGATTTTGAGTTTACTAGCAACTAATCCTAAGGTTTCCAACCGAATTACTCGGATTAAAGTTTATAGGATTGCTTTATTGTTTTATAAGTCCATCTATTAGGTTTGACCCTAATCTAGAAGATTTACGTCATCCTATCTCTAGGATTGCAATCAAAATTTTCCAATTACCATATATCTATTCATCAATAGGATTTCTTAATCACTACATATGAAATCAGACAATGATCTAATATTTCAGACTACTAGAATATAAAGAAAACAAGTAATTGGATCGTAACAAATCAATAAATCAATTGAATTAATAATAGAGTCAACACATGTTAAGGTATTAAAACAAGGTTCATCTAACCTAAATACTAATGAAATATTTAGTTATACGTTGGCAAATACAAAATCAAACATACATAAATAGAAAGACGAATTAAAAACAATATAAGCATAATTCTGAATCTCCCTGATTGTCTTCTGTCGAATATTCTTGCGATGTAGAGGTCTGATCTTATATTCCAAAGGATCTGTCGATAAAATCTTTACGTTTCCTACTCTTCTAGCTTACAATCACACCTAAAGTTGCCCCCTCAATTGCCTTTAAAAAGGTGTCTTTTATATTGAATTCTAGGGTATTGGTAGATGCATGGTTTTGTGCACAAACGTGTTTATAATCAAATTCTCTTAA
The DNA here is from genome assembly GCA_027564395.1 of Erythroxylum ulei. NCBI lineage: Eukaryota > Viridiplantae > Streptophyta > Magnoliopsida > Malpighiales > Erythroxylaceae > Erythroxylum > Erythroxylum ulei. Next base: position 16,044,741 of record JANITX010000008.1, read on the forward strand.
TATCACAAAACTACACGACATGAGAGATATGCATGGGTAGATGCACAATCGTGCATATAAATTATAACTGCCTTTATAGACTTAAAGGAAAAGAATTTAGACGAAAACACAACATAAGACGAAAAGAAGGGATGTTGTCGTATTTTCATATGAATTCTTCTCCTTTAAGTCCATGAAGGCAATTATAATCTGTATACACACTTGGAGCAAATTATGTACCAAATATACAATAAAAGTGTAAAATATCAAGCAAAATACATCAAATATGGGATAAAAATATGCTCAATTATCCATCTGTCGAATTCCCTTGAGGAATTCAACAAGCTTTAAGGTTGTGCATCAATAAGGAGAAAAGCTACCTGATGGTTTCAAATGATGCTATATATTCTTCTTGGGAGCTTATAAGAATTTCAAGTCTCACACTCAAATCCCCTCTTTTACATACCTAGGTATACTTATTACCTCAAAAGGGATCTCCTATTTAGATTGTTGGCCTCTTTTTGATATGATAAAAAGAAGAATTGGGAATCAGAGCTATAAGCATCTATTTAATCTATGCAAAATAAAATTAATTATTTCTATACTTAACAACTTATATATTGTTTATCCCATGTTATTATTCCAAAGAAGCATACAAAGATATTGAAAATTTATTTAGGAACTTCATTTAGATAGGTGATAAAAATAAGAAACATTATGGTAAGGTATCTTGGGAGAATATTTATTTTCCAAAGAATGAAGGAGGGTTAGGAATTTAATCTATTCAGGTGGTGAATAAGATATTAATATCAAAGAGTGTATGAAGAATCATTAATGATAAGCAATCATTATGGGTCAAATGGATCCATAGACATTACTTTAGGGATAAGAACTTATGGACACTCAAGGATAGGCAAGATTTACCTTAAGAGCTAGCTATACATATAGAAAGTAATGGATAGCCTGTAACTCTTAACCAAAATCAGGATTAGGAAGGGGCAAAAAACCTTGTTATGGTTTGATAATTGGAGTGTTGTAGGTCCTCTACTACTCCCTAAATACTCAGGTTTGAGGTTGTTTTATCCAGTTAATGTTATATTCAATTCTTTAATCAATGGAAGCAATTGGTTCTACAATAGTAGGAGCAATGGAACTTGTTTTGGTAGTTTCCATTATACCAACCTCAATAGTAGGAGAAATGGAACTTTTTTTGGTAGTTTCCATCATACCTACCTAATCCCAATTAGGAAGATATGGGCATATGGATGAGGAACTCTTTAAGTAGGTTCACTAATAAAACTTGTAGAGATATGTTTAGGCTAGAGTCAATTGGTTTAAACTTGTTTAGAGTAAGCATCTTTCTCCAAAAATTAACTACTAAATGGGGGTTGTATGTCTCGAGGGAGAATATGATCTAAGTTAGGAACTTTTACTTATCTAAGAATCTAGAAGTATTCATTAAACCAAAGGAAAAATGAAAATAAGAAAGTATTAGGAGAAATGTAGCCTAAATATAGTTTTTTTTATTGATATTTTCTTAATCATTGTTTCAAATTAGTGTTTAGATTTGTTATTTTCTTATTTAATCATCTATAATCATTATTCTAGCTTTTTAATTTTGTGAATAATGGTTAGTTAAGCAACAATCCTCTTGGGATTGGTTTGTACTTGCTTATGCTACCTATAGTTATGTCATGCACTTGCAAAAACAAACAATTAGCTATATTTAAAAATGGTCTTCTTTAAAAAAAATTGGCATAGGTTTGAAGAATATTCATCATTCTTATCAATAATATAAAGTCAGCTAGGATCAATTATCTATATAAGAGCATTCTCAAACACTATATCAGAGTATGCATTATTATGATTAGTCAATTGAATAATAACACTTGTTTCATTTAAAGGTCTTAGATTTAATGAAGTATACGTAGGCAATGGCGTAACATTAATAGAGGATTTGAAATCTAGGATAGGTGTCTAATAGTGGTGTTACCTATCTTATAAGAAAAATATACCTAGATCTTTTAAATTGGGTAGAATTTTTTATCAAAAACTACTAAGACATTTTATCTCATCCTTATTTTCTAATCAGCCTTTAGTTTCAACTTATTAGTATATAACTCCTTTATAGATTTTTTTGTACTTTGGTATCTATTTGATGGAATCTAGCAGGAGTATATTAACATCCACCTTCTTAAATTTTCTAAGATCTCCTTATCTTTTTCTTCTTTCTTCATCCTTGTCAACCTATAAGGAAAAAAAAGAAACTAGTTTATATTCAAAATAAGGAGGATTTTAGGTCTAGGTGTAATCTCTTGTTTCTCTAAAACTTCTTTCTCTTCACTAAGGATTTCCCTTTTGGGTTCCCACTTCCTTACCACTTCTAATTGTTATGGAACTGACATTTCCCTTTGGGTTGACAACAATTTGGGATGGAAAGTTTCCTCCCACTTATGCTTTTGGGAGACTAATTATAGTTTCTATTTGATTCAATTGATATTTTAAACCTTGCATATTACTAGCAACAGATTATGCAACATTTTATAGATGCACAATGGGACTAAAAGTTTATTTTGGTTGTTTTTTAGGTTGATATAACTACTTTTATAATTGAAAATTATTCCAATTTTGAGTTATAGGTTGACTTACTGATTAATTTTCATAATTAAAAAGGTGATCCCTCAATCTTTGACTATATGTGTTTGAATAACGATCATAATTTCTTTGTGAGTGTCTCCAAAATCCATTTACTACATTTTATTTTTGCAATACACTCCTGTTAAAGTGTTGGGCAAATTTTTATTAGATACCCCATCATCGAATAAATTCTATAAGCCTTTATTTTCTACATGCATTTATAATAGTTTGGCAAATAAGAGAGGTAACACCTGAAATCTATTATACAAGAGAAACGCTCACCTCATTGACATGCTTTGGAAGTAAAGCCTTAATCCAAATTATTGAGAATTAGTTGCTTTTAGAGTTTTATCCACCAAATGTTCCTCTACTAGCAACATCAAACACACTTATATCATTGAGTAGAAGAAACTTATAAAAGTAGTTGTTCATTTATTTGATGATGAAGGCAGCTGACAGATAACTTCTTGAAATGCTCCTAATACTCATACAAGTACTCTTCACTATGTTTCCTTACCTTATAGATTTCCTTTTGAGTAATCGTCCTTAGAGCTGAAAAACACTTCTCCAAAAATAGTCTTATCATCTCATTCACTATGGAAATATTTATTAAAGGTAAGTAATAAAGACATTTCTTTGCTACATCTTTCACTGAGAAGGGGAAAGCTCTAAGATTGATTTGTTCTTCCATCACTCCCATTATACTTATACACTACACATGGAATTCTGTTAAGTGCTTGTATGGATCTTTACCTACAAAACCATAGTGATAAATTGTTCTAAACTTTAATTCAAAGGTGGTTTTTATCCCTAAAGTAGGGAATATTATACAGAGGAGTTATTGATTTAAATTTAGGTTTGCTAGCTCCTTCAAATTTCTATATTTAGTTATAACTTTTTTGAGACTTTTATTTTGCTCCCTTTCTTAACCTACTCAAATTTCTCTCTATTTTTGTATTAAAATGTGAATTAACTTAATTAAAGAATTGAGTAGTAGGCATGGAAAGTTAATAAATAGAAGATCAGTAACAAATAAGGAAAAGCAAAAGAAATAAGAATAAAAACAAAAAAATAGCTAGAATAACTCACTTAAAATAGAGCTAAAATTAGGTGTTTTTCGTGTGCATAAAAAAATTAATACCTTACTCTCTACATTTATATAGTAATGGAAGTAAGGGTCATTTACATAGAGAGTACCTAGCCATGTTTTGGTTGTAACAAATAAAAACAAATAATGGGGTTTGATTATAATAAACCAATATATAAAAATATATTTAAGAAATAGTGCAAATTTGATATATGATGAAATCAATTGAAAACAAACCTTACTTTAGTCCACTCACACCTTGGTGGTTATATACTGATAATTAATATAAGATAGATAAATTTATATTTTGATTATTCATTGTTATAATCAATTATTATCTCTTCTTAATTATAGTTAAATAGAAAGAATACGTAGTCTAATTAACCTTAATTATTGAATAACCTTAAGAACAATGCCTGAGATTAAATCGAGTAGTGGCATTAAAAATTAAAAAGATCAATGAAATAGAATAACATATAGCTTGCAAAGTTGTATCCATATTAGTAAATTATTCTCCCTAAGATTTAAGAATCCTCTTATATGACAATTCATTAAATCCTAGCTTCAAATATTAGAAGGATTAAACAATTATGGGTTTAACATCTAACCTGCCAATATATTGAATAAAGTAATGTACAAATAGGCTTTCTTAGAAATTAATCAATACAATCATACATATGAACATATAGAAAATATTAATCCTTAATATATAAAGTGAATATTAAAAACAAATCAAATCTCACATTTTAATACATCTAAGGTTGCATTTTTCTTCAACTAAGTGTGGAGAATTAGCCTTGTAGACCAGGGATAAGAAAAACATGAATAAAAAATAAACATGGCTTTTCTTGAGATATTAGAAAAACTTAATATGAGAAGATATCTCAAAATTATGGTTTTGACTCTTTAAATTAGGGGTATCATGTTATTTTTATGCAACGAGACGTGATTTATGCGACAACTTTGGACTAGACTATGTTGATTCCTACGCTTAATCCATATTGGAACATTAGTTAGCACATAAGCATGAGTCAGATTATGTTAAACTAAGAATTGTTATTTTCTTACAATCCTCTCCAAGTTTTGAATAAAACTCAAAAGGAATCGAAATATAAAAGAGAGACAATCTTTGAATAAAACTCAAGGTGATATTAATTAGAGTTGCTTATTCATCTTCAACATTTCACAGTTCTGTATTACGTGACTGATTGTGATATTCATGACTATGATATTCGGATGAATGTGATATTACGTTGTTAGTGATATTGATTAAAACGTTAATTATGGATAGTTTATAGATTTGTGTCATGATGAACTTGTTTGTATATAAAATGCATGGAATGGCGCCATTGTATAGATATCAATGATTATGATATCATGTTCTACTATTCCTCTTCTTATTTTTAATAGATAATTGCTCTAAAGATCAGCTTAAATAGCTTGGAATCATGCTTGTTCTGCACCTGTAGCTGATTATCCCATGTCAATATTTGAAGTTGCAATGAACTCACGGTTACAGAATTGATTAATGTCTTCCATATTGAGTGAACGCAGCTTCAATGTTGAACTTGATGGTGTCCTTAATTGGGAGTCGACCTCTAATGGCGAGGCATGGAAAAAAGAATGAGCGGGACTACCAAGTTGAACCATCAGACTTTCAGGGTTAAGATTTCCATCAACGGGCTCTTGTAAAATCTAGTGGTAAATTACATAGACTTGTTAGGTGTCCATGGAACTATATCTACCTTGGAGGAGTTTAGTGAGTAGGTAGGGAGGTTATTGGTTATAACTAATTTAGTGTATGGTTGTTGTCTCTATGAGTGGAGACTGATGACAAAACAAAAAAAATTTGTCCCTCTGTTGTGTGTTTGGTTGTTGTCTCAAGTGATTTTAGTTCTGTCTTCGGATGACAAAAACATAAAAATTTTTCCTTCCAAAACTAAAGGACAAAATTTTTTGCTTCCGTCTCCAAAACAAAACGCATAAGCAACTTCCAAAAATACCCTTCTTCCCACATAAGTAAATTTTTTATTCTTAATTATATTATTAAACTCATTATTATTATTATTAATTTTATGATACGAAATTAATTATCTTATTATTAGTATTTGTTTTGTCCATCACAACCAACCATTTCATTGTCTCTAATTTTTGTTCTGTTCTATCTCTAAATTTTTGTTTCGTTTCGTCTCTACATATAGAAGACAGTAACCATACACAACGTAAGAGACCCTTATTAGAGTGAAATGGCCAAGACCAGTGTTTATTTTAAATTAGCTCTTGGACCTTAGTTTTAGAATGGACTAGGGTCCTCCAAGACTAGGATTCCTTCTCTACCATCAATGATTTTATGCTTCACAGACGTTTGCATCCATTCTCTCGTGTTCAATATCTATCGAATAATCCAATATATGCTAGATTTAGCTAAGATTCCTTATGTTGTGCCCTTTTATGTGATACAAATGTATCCAATTAACCCATAACGGGTATGTGGCTAGTACATACCCGTTACACGAATTATCTCAATAGCTTGTCTCCGGCTGAGCTAATATTACAATCACATAGGATATGCATAAGCATATCATATCAACATATTGCATAACATGTGAAATTATGGACCCATAATGACATGTTAACTTTTCTATTAATATTTTAATGTAAAATATTTGATTAGGGAAATTATTGACATTTGAGAACTCAATTGAAGAAAAAGTAGTGTAGATACTCGATAAGGAAACTGAATATAATAGAAAGACAAAAATATTATTATTCCTCTTAGGCAAATTTGACAAGGTAAGTAATACATTAATCTTACTTAATCACTTTCATTTATTCTAATTTTATTCATTTTCTTTTTATTTTTAGATATATACAATTAATTTGAATTAAGTTTGTTTTATTCTAATCTTAATTATGATACGAGTACATTTATAATTATTCTAAGATTAATTTTATCTACAGGAAATTTAGCAATTTTTGGAAGATTCGTGAATAAAAGAAATTTAGGAGGTTAAAATTTAAAAAGAGAGAAAGTAAGAAAATAAGAAAACAAAGTATTATTTTGTTAAAATAAAAAGCAAAAAAAAAACAAAAAGACAATATATTAAGGGTCTTAGTTTAAATGGCCTTGACTTAAAATGACTTAGTAAAAGAAACAAAATTGACTATTCAAAATGTATGTTGAGAAATATACGAAATATAAACCAAACCATAAGCAAAACAATGAAAAATGAAAGGTAATACATATGTATGAAAGGAGCATAACATGGTTAAAAAACCCAAGACATAAGAATGTAACAACTAAGAGAAATGAGGGAGATAGCATTTGGGCAAGCAAAAATTGAGAGAAACCACCAAAAAATAAGAGAAAGAGGAAGAAGAAAAAACAAAACTGGAAAAGATTTGTAAGGAAACATAAAAATAAAGGAGAATTATAGCTTCTGCCATAATTCAAATTCACCATTCTTGGATAGAAAAGAATTGGAAGAAGCATCACCACCATTATAACTTCCCCATGACGAAATTTCACTCTTAGAATGGAATTAATTTTGCCTGTGATTATGAAAAGAGGGTGGAATGTTGAAGGAGTTACACCAACCTATCTCAATGTGCAAGATTTAAGTATTCTTACTAATAATTGCATATATTCACTTATATTCAAAGGCTTGGTGCTTTATACACATCTTGTGAATGATTTACCCTTTATGCTTATGCCTAATGCATTTGTTAGATATCAACTTAAATGTATGAATATGTACATTTAAATGGCCATATATTTGTGTTTTTCATATCATATTGTTGCTGTATCATTTCATCATTGGTTTTATTATTGCATGAAACCATGAAGGATGTAACTAACTTAACACTATTACCTAATTGCTTCATATGCTAATACTAAATTATTTCTGGGATAATTAGCATATTTTATAGGGTAATTAGCATATCTTGTGTAGGTTGATGCATAGTCTCGACATCTCCTTAGATAAATTGAGAGTTCTCATCAGTAGAGAGACTGAATGAACATTAACCTTGCTTAAGAGAATAAGGTCATTTGCAAACCATAAACTAGTTAGAGAAACTTTCTTACATTTGGAGTGAAATCTGAAGTAAGGGTCTATTAAAGTGTTATGCTTCAGTAATTGAGTGAGAACCTCTATGCAAATTAGGAATAGGTAAAGGGATACAGGATCCCCTTGCTTAAGACATTTTTCACCTTTAAACACCTCTGTGGGACTCCCATTTATCAATATCCCATAGAAAGCAGTAGAATTGCATTCTTGAATCCACTTTATGAACCTTAGGGGAAAGTTTATGATCTCTATAGTTTTTTGCAAAAAACCCCAATTCACACTGTCGAAAACTTTCAATTAATCAATTTTTATAATGCAATTCTAGGGACTTTTCCTGAGATTATACCCTTTTAAAAGCTCTTGCACGATAAGGATATTGCCCCTTATATCTCTGCTAGTCATAAATGGTCCTTGATTCTCACTAATGAGAAATTTTAGAACCTTCTTCAGCCTATTAGCCAAAATCTTGGCAATGATCTTGTAGAGAAAATTCATACACAAATTAGGTCTATAATCACTCAAAGTATCTGAGCTGGATTTTTTTGGGACCAAACGAAGAAAAGTCTTGTTTATTTCTTTTAGTAAAACGTCTTTTAGAAAGAACTCATGCACTGCCTCCTTGCCTATCCTCCCAAACTATTCTAAGTTTTCTGATAGAAAAAGTCATTCAAGTCATCAGGTGTTGGAGCCTTAAAGTTATTCATGTTAAAGACAACCCTCTCAATTTTCTGATCTGTAGTAGGTCTTATTAACCAAGAAATTTCCTAGGAATTTTAGTGGATACAAACTATCTAAGATCATAAACCAACTCAGATGGGCGAGCTTCTGAGCCTAGTATATTTTTGTAGAAATTCATGACTTCTTTAGCTATATCATCTTGTCTAAAAACATCCACACCAGCTTTAGTTTTAATAGAGATGATTATGTTGACATTCTTTCAAGCTAACATAGAATTGAAGAAGAATTTAGTACATCTATTTCAATCTTTTATCTAATTAATTCTAGCTCTCTGCTTCAGTAAAGAACATTGATTATCCACCACATCCAAGGGATTCTCTGCCAATGATTTTTGAATAGATGAGAGTTTATCTCTAGTTATTTCAATCTCCTTAGAAAGATTCAGACCTCTCTTCCAATTAAGAATCTTCAGCTCTTGTTTTATAACCTTGAGCTTTTGGATACATATGTACTGCTTAGTCCCATAACATATATGCTCCAATCCCTTCATTATTGCTTCTTGAAACCCCTCCATGTTAACCAGAAAATTGTTAAATCTGAAAGGATGATGGACTCTGGAGGTAGTGAGCAAGTTATCAATCTTCATAAGAGTATGGTCTAAGATACCAACGTCTAGGAATTTCACATAACTTCTTGAAAAAGTATGTAGCCATTCCACATTTACCAAAACCCTATCCAATTTTTTCTTGATGTGACAAATAGAACTTTGCTTATTTGTCCAAGTAAACTAATGACCTTTAGATTTTAGATCTATAAGTTCCACTTCCTGTATACAATCAAACATATCAGAGGAGTAGTTGTGTAGGTTACAATTACCTTCAAACTCTAATTTGAACAAAGTGGTATTAAAATCCCCACAAACCACATAAGGGGAATTTAACAAAGTCGTAATCCTTATTAGGTAATTCCAAAGGTCAGATCTTTGGAACACAGTGTTGAATCCATAAACAAAAGTAGCTAAAACCCAAGAATTTTCCATTTTAAAATAAAGCTTAGTGTGAATATGCTGCTGACTTAATTCCATAACCTCCACTTTCAAGTAATCACCATCATAAGCTATAATAATCCTTCCATATGCATGACTTTGATGGTTTGTAATGAACTACCAGTTGCTACCTAGACAAACCAATTTATTCAAATTAACTTCTCTGAATTTAGTCTTCAACATACAAAAAACCTAAAGCTTTTCCTTTAGCACAAAATCCCTTAAAGTATTAAGCTTGGAAGAATTATTTATTCCACTTACATTCCATACAATCAAAGTCATAGGCAATTTGTTTTCCCTTTGGAGCTTTTCCTACTGCTTCTAATACTTTTCCAAGAGGTGACCTGATCAAACTACTCCTCTTGATTACTACCATTTTACAAATCAACCTTTGATAGACTTTGTTCATTCTGTTGAACAACCGAAACTCCTTTATTTAAAATAGTACCACTAGTTTCCATAACATTTCCTTCTTTATTCATTGGCAAATTACATAAATCTTCTGATAAATTTTGTTAAACTCCTTTCAACTTAATAGAATCGGGGCTATTATCCTTCGGAACTCCCTTATTTTAGGGGAGACATTAACTGACTGAACCATCTCTTGGTTTTTTGCTACTTGTTCTGCCTTTTTGTTTCTTTGATTTCTTCAGACTCATTCTTTTTTCATACCTATCACTTCCCAATAGTCACCTTTAATGAAAATTCTACCCATTGGTTTCCATTCTTTGCCTTGAGCTTTAAGAGATGGTTTCCATTGGTAAGTCACGAAGACTTTGTCTTCTCTAAGAGAGTTTTCATCTGCCAACCGTAGAATAGGGATACTATCCTTCATTTTCTTAGACATATCCATACTCACACATAATCGAGTAAATCCAACTCTTTTACTCAACGCAGTATTTTCATCCATGCATAAAGATTTCCCTAAGTAGCTCGCAAGCATACTCAACCCCTTTGTAGTCTAATACTACAAAGGGATATTGTGAATGTTCACCCACAGGGGTATGCTCTTTATTCTGATTTTTTTCTAACTCCATTCCTAGATGCCAATTTTGGAGAAATAATGGAAGTTGAGAGATATGTCATAGGTCCTCTTCTGTTACCTTGTGAGCTTTCGATTTGGAAGAAAATGTAAAGATTATATTATCCTTTTCAGTTAACATTACCTCCATTAGACCTCTTTCTTTCCAATTTCTCGAAAAGCAGACTTTTTGTCCATGAAAAATCCAACAAGATTAGCTTCCCATTGCAAAACATCTAAGCTAGGAGCCACCATTAGCTTACCATCAATCTCTACCGGAGAGCTAAGCACTAAAGAGGAGTCAGAGTTATCTCCAACGATCTGTTTCCATGTCTTTCTAGATCCTGTAACTTTGTCTCCAATAATTGGGATAGAACCCTTAGGTGAAGCAGCTGTAGTAGAGTGAGAGGTAGTTATAAAAAAAAGGAAGGGGAAGAGGAAAGAGCTGTATAAAGTTTAGAAAAAAAGGGAGAGGATGAGATAGGATTAAGAGAGGTGATTTGTTTGATGGTTAAAAAAAGGGTTGCAAAATTAGTGTTCATTTGTGATTTGGAAACTATCTTATATAATTGTTACACCCTATACGATAAAATTTTAAAACTCTAATAACACTTAAATAAATTTATCGCTATTTTTAAAATATTTTTATTAAAGATTAATTTATTTTATGTTCCAGTATAAAATTTTTCTTGTATTGTTTGTCTCCGTCACATCCATAACCATAACACTCAATAGTTTGTATATTGTTGCCAAAAGTTGGAATAGTTTAAGTTTAGTTGGTCTATTAAGCTTTTTTGCCGATTTCTATACCAATTAATAGCTACAAAACAAATAATAAACAGATAAGAAATCTAACCCATCCAAATCAAAAAATACGCGTGGTCCGACCATATCTTCTTGTGCGTTGTCGCACGTTTTAAACGCTAGACCTTAACCGTGCGAGTCCCAGTCCCAGAACAACTTTATTACCTATCCCACGTAACACACCAATCGCACCTCCCTAACTCCAAGACTCAGTGAATGAGAAAGTAAAAGGGATACATGTATAAAATTGGTCGGAACACCCGACACGACTGTTCTGCTTCGTGGACTGTTGACCCAAAATCACAAACTTGCGGCTTGGCAGTCGACCGTCCTTCTTCCTCCTAATCCTACGTGGGATAGGAGTGGTCCATCCTTCTGTTCGAGTCTCTTTTCCTCTCTTATTTATTTGTGAGCTGACGATAGGACCCAGAAAGCTCATATACGGACTAATCGCATCTCTGTTTCTGGGTATTAGCTTCGTGTCTTGGAAATAAACCATGCCTTTTTGCGAGGTCGCGAAATACCAGGACAGTGAGGACAAAGCTTGCAACAATGGCATCAGAATTTTCTACAGAACCTACGGCGGCGGACCCATTAAGGTTCTCATGATAATAGGTAATTTCCTGGTATTTGAATTTCTTTATTGGGTGCATTGTTTGGGTTTCAATGGTTGTTTTTGGACGGTCAGGATTAGCGGCGACGCATGATTCATGGGGTCCACAGATAATAGGACTGACGGGCACCGATGTACCTAATGATGATGAATTGAGTAGCCCCGATCGGAATTCAGGCGGCAACGGGATCGAAGTCTGCGCTTTTGATAATCGTGGTGTGGGTCGGAGCTCCGTACCCACCGGCAAATTAAAATATACGTTAGTTTTGACCGGCATTCCTTTCTTGCGTTTTGATGTGTTCTTTTCTTGTGTTTGACATTCTGGGTCTGACATTTATTTTTTCTTCGAGTGTTTTCACGTTTTCTCGTTGGTCTTGGATTACCTTTCCGATCTTTGGTTTGAGAAGATAAAACTGTAATCATGTTTGGCTTCTTTAAAATGCAAGAAACTGGAAAAGCTCCTCCAAGCTAATCCAACTATGTTATCTTATCTTGAAGCTCGCTTGTTTTTTTAGCACTATAACAACTTATGGTTTAAGCTAATCCAACTATGTTATGTTATCTGGAAACTCGCTTGTATTTTTAGCACTCAATTGTTCCAACCAATGCCTTCCATGTTTGCGTTGCGTGCAGAACAAAATCAATGGCTAAAGATGCTATTGCTTTAATGGATCATCTGGGGTGGCAAAAGGCCCACGTATTTGGCCATTCAATGGGTTAGTCCATTAAACTCAGTTTCCTTTCTTAACGTAAAGAATTACTTGTTAAACGCATATGCCTTAAGTATCTAGAGAGGTTATTGATCTTTGTTTAGATAGTTTTAACATTTGTTAGACTTGTGTTAAAGTCTCAACGTAAGTCAGACCTTGAGCAAGTCACTTTACAGCAATTCACTCCTGGTCGATATCATTTTGAAGCTAACTCAACTTGTTATTCCTTAAACAGGAGCTATGATAGCTTGCAAGGTAGCATCCACGGTGCCATATAGGGTTTTGTCTTTGGCGTTGTTGAATGTCACTGGTGGAGGCTTGGAATGCATTCCAAAGGTACTTTGCTCTTCTTGTTACTTGTGCGGTTTCTCCGTTATGTGCTTGCAAGTATACTCCTAAATTGTTGCTGGAGTCGATACAGACTATACTTGACTATGTAAATAGTCGTGAAGGAATAAAATTGTTGGCTTTACTTTCATATACTTTAGATGGCCTAAATTGGCCACCATTGCTTAGAATCTAGTCGGATGGAGTAAGAGATATATGCGCATTTTATGTATATATTGTCCCAACAACTGTCACAACTAGGTGGAGTCTTATGCATTTGATTTTGCTTGATATTCCTTAAGAATTCCTTTTTTTGGTAATTCCCATACAGAATAGCTAAGATTCATGCATAAAATGAAAAGAATTCTAGGCAAGAAGCTATTACGGTTACAAGTCTCCAAGTAGCTTTGATATGGTAAGAAGATAGTAGCAACAAGTAGTTATACTACTTGTTACTGCGTCAATTGTGTTCATAGACTGAAAGTGAAAAGATCTAATGGGTGATTATCAAAGCTTTTCCTATTATTATCACAGTTTTGCATTAAACCGGAGGCATTATCTTGTCTTTTACATCCTTTTTATCTGAAAAATGGAACTTTTTTCCTCTTTATAGAAACATTGATATGTTCATGTGCAAAACACCTCCTAATGGGGGTATACAATTCTTGAAGATAGTTAAGTACCAATTCCTACAATTCCTGGTCAATATACTAAGCTTTTGTATGATGATAGCAGGAACAGAGAAAATTGATGGATAGGAGCCCTTTGGTTTTGACATTACTAAAATAAATATTGCATTGTAGGGAATATCTCGTTATTACTCATTCAGTTGATAACGTGATGTACCTTTTGCCCGTGTGCTGTAACTGTTAAGTATTAAAGAGTTGTTATTCCAAATTACTACATTTAAATCATCGGAAGATGGTGATGTTATATACATTTTGCAGTTTGATTGGCAAACGTTGTCTGTTGCAATTCGCTTTTTAAAGGCTAAGACACCTGAACAAAGGGCAGCTGTTGACCTCGACACCCACTACACGCAGGTATCCAGGACCCAGGGAGAAAATGCAGAATATTTATTCATATATTGCCAATTATATCCAGTTTATAAGCTAGACAAACTGTGCATTTTATATAATAGTGCATGTTTCTGGTTTTTTTTCTTTTTGCTATTGCTGTCACAAGACCTTAAATTTGGGGGGGAAAAAAACTATTAGGCATTTTATATTGACACTGATAGACTATAAAGATTACATTCTACTTGTGTTTCAGTGGATGTTAAGACACATCAACCATGTGCTAAATTGCTGTCACAAGACCTTAAATTTGGTTCTGTTTTCACAAAACTGCTTCAGCTGGCTTGGTTCAAAGATGTACTAGGACTTCTTTCATGGGCAGGCATAAAATACATGTATCATTTATGTATTAAATAGTGTGCGGAGACAGCTTCACGTACTCCTTTTTGTTGTCTGCATCAAATAACAATTTGAGTATATTCTTTATGGGATTCGAGGAACTTATTACGATTTTATCAATCTCGGGCATACAGGAATATCTTGAGGAATATGTTGGAACAACCACAAGAAGAGCAATTCTCTATCAAGTGAGTGAAGCATGTTACTCATACCGAGAAATTTAATTTTGGTGCTTGTTAAAAGATGTTTGCTCTTAAGAGAATGTATGCATTAACACAATCAATGGATCAAAAAAATGATGGAAGAAAATAAACAAATACAGACAACGTTAACCAGCAGTCTAGCACTTTCAAAACCAGCATTCTTGGCTTTGAAATGACAATATGTCATTCACGTGGATTAGCCTTGTTTTCTAGGTCATTTATTAATTTTCTCCTAGTAACTATGGAATCCTCTGATTCAGCATGCCGTCGTATTAAGCTTAGGGTCATGTCATTTTGCAGCTGCTGGGACTTGCTATTGTTGGCAATTTGTAATATAATTGATTGACGATAATACTTGGGAGTGTCTTAGCTAGACCTTGGTAATTTTTGGTTACAGGAATATGTAAAAGGTATATCATCAAGTGGGATGCAGTCCACTAGTGGTTTTGATGGTCAAATCAATGCTTGCTGGACACATAAGGTGACAAGAACAGAAGTTGAACTGATCCGTTCTGCTGGATTCCTTGTGACAGTCATACATGGGAGGTAAAGATGACATTCGGCCATAAGATACAATAATGCTACCAAGTCATCATAAAAATCCATTATTTATCTTTACCCTCTATCCTAAAAATAAATGTAACTTTCCTCGGCATTTATGCTTAACTTCAGCGCATGTAGAATAAGATTTGCCAAATAAATTGTTAAAGTAGAGAGAAATTGGAGAAATACAGCTTGAGCTTAATCGTCAACAAGGCTCTAATACGTGAATATATGCATATTAGCAGGTTTACATTACATAATACAAGAATATTTGTTTTCATAATAAAAGATGACCTGCGGTCTGTCTGACAAATTTCACAGCTTTTCAATGCACAACTGGTAGGATCAGGAAGATTTTTGTATTTAGAAGTTTTTCAACAGTTAGAAAGTTGTTTATCAAAAAAAAAAGAGGAAAAAAAAATAATCATGCTACAAACTATGATGTACAATGTGAGACAGTTAACATGTTCGTCCATCATGTAGGTTTGATATTTAAATCCAGCCATAAGTTTAAAAATATTCTTTAATCTTTTGTTAAATTTTGGAGGAGGTCAGTACATGAAGAACCTTTTCATTGCAAAAATGAGAATTTTGGCAGACATTTTCTGGTAGATGAATCAACAGATGTATCTTTACATGGATAAATGTTTATATCTGTGTGAGATTCATTTGTGATTCACTGTTTTTGTACAGGTACGATATAATTGCTCAAATGTGCTATGCAAGAAGGCTTGCAGAAAATTTGCACCCTGTTACTAAGATGGTAGATCTACATGGTGGGCATCTAGTGAGTCATGAGAGGACTAAAGAGGTATCTTGTTGTCTATACATAATTATACTGAAATAGGTTGCTGTGTTATGGTATCCTGAAAAATGTGCCCCGTAGTGGGGTGAGAAAAATAAAATTATATTTCTTTCCACAGTTGAAGATCTTGTGATCCAAATTGGCTTTTTGAAAAAAAATAGCCATATAGATATTGTAGAGTTGGAAACTAAACCAAGGAATGGTTGATTTAACTTGTTTGAATGCTTAGGAAAAGCAACAATTAGGTGACGACATTCACCATTACTGCGGCTACTGCCAAACATTTTACATTTCAGTGCATCCTACAACTGATGCTTATGAGTTTTTTTGTAAGTGCTCGATACTAGTCGTGAAATATTTTTGACGTAAAATTTCAACATTTTAGGTCAATCAAGCTCTCTTGGATTTGATCAAGGCATCGGAAGCAAAGATGAGTCCTGATGATTGGACTAATTTGCCCAAGAAACACCCAGGTAAGAACGGCACATGCTAAAGCTCTATCTTTTAGGCACTAACACAGAGACTTGTTGCCACCATAACCTCAAGATCGGACCACATAATTGCAGAAACTATGAAGCTTAAAATTGAATTTACTGTCCCACTGAATTTCATTGGTTTCCTTAAATTAAATCAAGGGATAGGGATGAAAGGGAGTATATAAATGAGGATATGGCATAAAAGACTGAAATTCCATAAAGGCTATGATTTCCGGTATTGTATCATTCCTTGCCTTCCTTCTAGGAAGGAATACCAGTCTTTTTGGTAGGTGTTTCAACATATTTTATGTAGCATAAAGAATTTGTTAAGGCGTTTTCTTAATTAGAATCCATATGGTACTGAAAAGGTCTCCTATTAAACTACATATCTTGCTGCCATGGGATGATGGGTTGAAAATAACTCACTTGAATGTGCACATATTGTTAATATCTTCTTCTTTTTGAGATCACGGCCTAACTTCTCCTTTATTGTTCTTAGGCTGGTTGGAAGGAGGGATGACATGTGGAATATTAAGTATGAAGGCTGGAGACGATGTCTACTCTGCCACTAGTATACCAGGAAAAGTACATCTCTATCTGATATACCTCTATGGGGTGTTTGTATTGATGTTTGACTATTTGCGGAAAGGTCTAAAAATTCTAAAACCAGCCAAAGCTGGTCCTGCTCTTACATAAGATGATAGTCAATGAACCCCACTTTTTGCAGGTAATTCATGTTTGCTCCCTGTACTTGTCTTGTTTAAGTTGCTCACGGAAATGACTTTCAACATTTTATTTTGCTTCATTTGCAGGGTTCATCAATGTACGTTAGCTGCTTTTTGAGATGTGTTCAAGGGATTATCTAGTTGAAGAATAGAGAATAATAAGAACAAAGGTTCAGAAAGTCTGGAGCCTTTGTGAAAGTGACACGACGTTCATACTGTCGTTGAGGTGACAATAGGAAAAGATGAAACCGTAGTGAAAGCAAACATGAAACCTTTGAATCCGAGCACACTGTATTCAGTAACACTAACATACCTAATAGACTGGTAATCCAGAGGAATGCCGTATAATTGGATTAAAAATGAAGCCAAGGATGTCTCATTCCATTGTACTCCACTTTCTTCTTTATTATTATTTTTGTTTCTATCGTCTAACAATATTGTTTTCCTTTTCATTGTCTGTCCAGACAATACAAGTACATGGGAAGAAGCCAAGAAAAGGAATGAGTAGTTTTAGGATTAAGGAAGCAGTTTCCAACTTAAATGGCCTCCATCCAAGTAAACACAGCGCATTTCCAACTTCTTAAAACAAAATAGCATAAACTATTTCAGGGTTCTTTTATTTTCTTCAATGGAGAAAAACAAACAAAAGAAAAAGAAGAACCCAAAAGCTTCAGAACAAGCAGAGATTGCAAACCAAGTAACGATTTAAGCTATTAAACAAACGAGTAGCGTATTCAACAAATCCTGACATAAATAGGAAAAAACCGTAATGTTAAGTATAAGTAAAACATGAAGCAAGACAAAAGGGGATAGCAGTTTTCATGAGAAAGAGATCACCAAGTTGATGCATAAATGATTGGTTCATACCTGGCTTCGTGTATATCTATCTCCTTATCGGTGACTACAGCAGCTACTTCCCACGCACAGAACATGTGAAAGCAGAAGACTTACAGCTCTGCCTCTGCTTTCTTCTTCTATACATTGATCAATTCAGTACGCAGAGTGCGTAAGACGGAACAAGATTCCTTAATATGCTCTATAATATACCACTGAGTCTGACGTCATGTAGTCATCGATACCAAGTCCTGTCAATCATATGCCAATATGCCCTAGAATATTCCCTCTTTCCCATTAAGATCTTTACTGTCATTTCCGTTGAACTCCGAATGTCAAAACTACTTTTGCCTTCACGTAATTCTTTCAACGTTATCAAATTCCACGTAAGTGAATGTGCAGGTTTTAGACAGTAGCTAGCCCCCAAAACTTTACTCAATCCCACTAAAGACTAAACAATATTATCTCATAGGTTTGCGTGTTCTATTGTTCTTCAAAATTCAAAGGCTTCTCTCCTACGCACCTCTACTGCATAATATACTATCGTCACTGCTTATCCAGTAGTTCCTTCAAAATCGGCGGCCATAAGCGATGCTCTTCGTAGCAGTGACGAGAGGGCCAAAGACTTGACCAACAAATGCGTATAGATTATATATAAATGGGGTCTGCTTTTCTATTGCTAAAAAGCCAAGTGCTTCCTCGCGAGGGCGAGGAGTCGCACTCGCGAGCAGCAGGAAACCCGCT
>JANITX010000008.1:16090889-16109386 GCA_027564395.1 Erythroxylum ulei
TCGCACAAACAGTTCAAGAATAATGGAAGTGTCATAAATCAAGTTAAATTCAAATCAAATCAATCCTAGGAAATCATCTAGGTTGACTCACAAGTTGCTCCCGAAGCTAATGCCTGGAAGATCCGGCAACGTCTGGAGGTTGACGTTCCAGTTGCTCCTCTATAACAAATAACATGCACATATATCACAAATTGTACCATCATAGGTATTTAGTAATGCACATGTATGAAATAAAGTATGTACAATGCATATTCATGTTAACTCCGGGTATTATCCGACACAATTCTAATCTCATTTGGATCAGTAGAACTCCAGAAATCATCAAAATACCGAAGTATAATCACCAGTTCCTAAGAACATACTCATTGTACCCGTCCCACTCTTTTCACTTAATCTTTCTCCATTCACTTCAGACAGCTATGATTCTTGGTTGAGATGTAGATCAATGTCTTACGAAACCAATGGTTCAAGAATCAAGTCATTTGGATGTCTAGAGAAGAAGTTATGGCTGAAAGGATCTAACATGTTCATCTCTTTACTCGTATTGCACATACTTTGGTGCAATTTCCATAACTCTTACTATAGATGTCGGATTAACTTCGTTTTTGGACTATTGGGAAGAAGACTTATAGATCTACATCTTTCATGAAGACCTCAAAGGCTAATTCTATCATCTAACTTTTGTATCGTCTCACTTTTGCATCGTCTGCTTTTCTATCGTCTGTTATTCTTCCATCTACTTTCTATCGTCTGCTTTTCTTCCGTCTACTTTCTATCGTCTGCTTTTCTTCCGTCTGATTTTGTTCCGTCTGCTTTTGTTCCGTCTACTTTCTATGGTCTACTTTTCTTCCGTCTACTTTTCTTCCGTCTACTTTCTATCGTCTACTTTCTATGGTCTACTTTTCTTCCGTCTGCTTTTCTTCCGTCTACTTTCTATTGTCTGCTTTTCTTCCGTCTGCTTTTCTTCCGTCTACTTTCTATCGTCTGCACTTATAAGGACCATAACTTTTGACTGCGATATCCAAAATTTTCATATAATATATCGTTGGAAAGATAAAAGAAAGATCTACAACTCTTCAGAAGGCAACATTTTCAACCTTTCAAAGTTTTTCAACACCCCAAACTCTCATGATCTTTCAACACACTAAATTTACACATAACCAGATTTCTCATTCCCCAATAGCACAGTATTTAAGAACAAACATGTAAATGCCATTTCTCTTGTAGGAGACAGTAACTTACCTGCTGAAAACTTCGAACTCTTCAAGCCTTAAACTCCACACAATTTATGCACTTCATAGAGAAAAATGACCAGCTTCTTGTTTTTCTTAGGATAGAGGACACAAATAATAAGGTGGGTTTGGTGAAGGAAAGAAGAAAGCTTAGAAATCTCTTAAGAGGTATTTTAGAGAAAACTATGTGTTTCAAAAGAATGTTTGAAGAAGGTGATAACGAAGAAGGGACTTAGACAAGACCTAACCTGTCAACTCTCAAAGAATAGTAACCTACTTCTAGTAAAAGTACAAAAGCCTACATGACATTTGTCACTTTCTTAATGATTAAACTCCAACTTAGTTTCTTTTGAAACTAACTCCATTTAGCTCTCCTCTTTCCAATACAACTATCATCTTTACAAACCAATTATCTCCAAATCTTCATTTAAATTTCTTTTTTTTCCTAGTTTCTATAATTTCCAAAACTTATTCCTAAATTCACCAAAATTCAAAAATATCACAATTCCACTAACCCATAACACTTCCAAAGTGAAAACATTCAAAATTCTCAACATTTCACAAATCAATCCAATTATACCCGGAATTATTTCATGAATGCATGTACAATTATTTTCATGTGCAACAACCATGTATAAGTATGTAGCAATTTATGCATGAACATGTAAAATGCATCTCTAACTCTCATTAATCACTCACATTTACTATTCTAACATTCCCACAAGTAATGGGATGTTACAGGGTGCATCGGCTGATGTTGTTTTGTGTTGTGCCAACTGATCGTGTATATGCGCCGGCTGAGGGTCAGAGGATGTAAGAATGATGTATATTAGGGATTGTTTAAGTAAATTAGGGATTGTTGCCACTGGAAGTTTGCATGAATACAGGTTCAGTGTGTGAGGTTTTTATAGAATGGATCTCAGATAGTTCCAATTGAGCAGTAGCGCAGCAGACTAGAACATTTGCGTTGAAGGCAGACGTTTACGTTTTTGCGTTAAACGCAGACATTGTGCGTTAAACGCAGACATTTTACTTAAAATGCATAAGAAGGGAACAGATGGGGGAAGCGAAGAAGTTTTGAGAGTGAACAGTGGGGGTGGACCAAAAACCCCCAAATTAAATCGTCACATCATGAAATAGTGAGAAGCAACAGTGGCGTAAGAGAGCAGTGAGGGGAGGCGGCAGAATAGTTTACAGAATTAATAATCTATGAATTCATATTTTCTGAATGCTTCTCTTGATTGTCATTCTTCAGTGTTTCCTCTACTGTAGCAAGCATGTATCTCAAAAGAAGAATGGATACTTTTCATAGTATTATGTTGCTATTTCATGAAGATTTCTATTTTTGAATTTCAGTGAGTAAAGATTTCATGTACAACTGAAACTGGTTCTTTCTAATAGAACTTTCTCCCACAAGTGTTTTAGGATTGGAGGTTTATGCTTTGGTTTAGAAGATTTTCAGTTCCAAATAGCATATTTTGCTCAAATTGTGTGCTATGATATCTTTGTTCTTATTGTTCTCATAAATATCATATTTCAACCTACGAATTCATTTTGTTGTTGTTCTCTGGGAAGTTTAAGCACTCGATGTTTTAAGACCATTTGAACAATCATTTATGGTGTATGGTTATCACTTAAGCGTAATTTTTATTGGAGACCCCTGTTTTCTATGATTTCATATTTCTCTTGATTGTCATTTCTAAATGCCTCTACTACAGTGATCAAAATTTGTTTATTTAGCCAAATAAATGAAATAGATGGATGATACAAAATACAGTACCAATCAAAGTAGAGGAGATAGGGCGGTTTGGTTCCTAAAAAAACGAACCTACTTTTTTTATTTTAGAGGTGACCTACTTTTTTATTTCAGAGGTGAAATATGGTGTTGTGGGCATTTAGATCCTCTTTTTACTCATCTTTTGTTTCATTCCTTTTTCTTGTAATTACCTTTAGATGATCAAACTGGATATAACTGCCCTTCTAAAAGTTATGTGTTCGTCTCTTTTAGCGACCCTTTTCTTATACTTGCTTAATTCATTGTTATATGCAGGGGGATTTTGTTGTTGATAGAAAATGTCAAATCCAAGCCAAGATATTCAAGGTAGGAATAAATTGAAAAAAGGGTTAAAGTGGAGTGGAATGATAGAACTTTTGAAACTGTATCAAAATTTTTGTGAAAAAGACATTAGTTGGAAATCGACCGAATGGTCATTTTAATAAGATTGGATGGAAAAATATAGTTTCAAAGTTTGCTCATGAAACTAAGAAGAATTATAAATACAAATAATTTAAGAATAAATGGGATGAATTAAAAAAAGATTGACAGCTTTGGACAAATTTAGTAGTTAAGGAAACTGAACTAGGATGGGATCCTACTAATCAAACTATTGATGCAAGTGACGAATGGTGGGAAAATATTATTTGGTAGATGCAGGATACCTTTACATGCAAGGATATTTAGGTCCATACAAAGGTGAAAGACATCATCTTCCTAATTTTCAACATGTTGGTCTTCCAAGAGGGAAGAAAGAAATATTCAATCATGAACATTCTTCTTTAAGATGCACAATCGAAAGAACATTTAGTGTTTGAAAAAATAGGTGGAAAATTTTACATCAAATGCCTAGTTTTCCTTTTCTAAAGCAAGTTAAAATTGTAATTGCTTCAATGCCTATTCATAATTTCATAAGGTTAAATGCTCAAAAGGATGAAGAGTTTTCTCTCTATGATGAAGATGGTGAATTACTTTCTACAAATGAAGAAATCAATGAAAATGAAGACATTGAAGAAAATCATTTAGATAAGCCACAAAATAATAAGATGAATGATGTGAAAGAACATATTGTAAATCTTCTTGTATTACAATAAAATGCATAATTTATTATGTATTTAACTATTTACTCAACTTGAATATTTATTTTGGGATTTATATAATATTATTTAGCTTTTTATATGTTTTAATATTTATTTTTGATATTAGTTTTATTTCCTACAAGAAAATGAAACATTTCTTTAAATAATTTCCTACAAGATAGTTATCTAAAATTTCCTACAAGATGGTTATCTAAAAAATAGGTAATTGTAAGGTGTAAATGAGACATCTCTTATAGTGGTGTGAATTAAACCTCAAAGTCTACAGCAGTGTCTGCATGATAGATATATCAATTTGAAGTCATTCTATCAAAATTATTGATGTCACAATTTAAATGGAAGTGAATTTGTCAAATAATTGTAAACTAAATGTAAAGCCATTCCATTCATGAAAGACCTAATAGTAGTTGAATTCTTTCAAATCAAATGTAAACCTAATATATTGTGCTTTGCATATTATTTAATATACTTTACATAATATTTATATGCATAAATAATTTTAATTACAAAGTAAAATATAGTTAAAATTAATAAAAGTACTTTTTATTTTTATGTTGCCAAACAGTCTACTGTATGAAGCTCTTTCAAAAAAGCTCTTTTTTTAATTAACAGTCAACTGGCTTATTAGAAAAGCTCTATTGACAAAAGCTTTACTAGTATAAGCCCATCCAAACAGGTACTTGGACTCAACAACAAACGAAGATAGAAATAATTCAAGAAATCCTCATGTCATAATAAACACACTCCTCAACAGGCCTAGAAAAGCATGCCCACTTATTAGCCAATAGCCTACAAATATAAATGTTATTCGGGATATCATTCTCAAAGCGCATATCCTCCAGATTTATTCTAGCCTTGAACTTATGTTTCTCATCCTTATAGTCCTTACTATACGGGGTAAAGGTTTAAAGACTATAAGCCGATCAAGAGTGAGAATTAGGGCTTCAACGAGGTTAACCTATTCTCAGGCCGCTTGTGGAACAAACCTAGCCCTAAACATCCGGCCTAAACCTAAGCCCAACTGAGCATAATTCAAAGTCTGATTAGGTCAGGTTAAGCTCAAAAAATCTAATCCAATTCTTAATACGAAGAATGAATGAAACATACACAATGTTTATATCTCTATCTATTGCTAATGCCTATATTAC
Organism: Erythroxylum ulei; assembly: GCA_027564395.1. Lineage (NCBI taxonomy): Eukaryota > Viridiplantae > Streptophyta > Magnoliopsida > Malpighiales > Erythroxylaceae > Erythroxylum > Erythroxylum ulei. The sequence continues at coordinate 16,096,141 of JANITX010000008.1, forward strand.
CTTATTTGCTACCCTTTTTTTTTTTAAGGATGTGGAAAAAACTTATCAATGTATTTAAGCCTGTTCCATGAGTTCTTGGGCACAAAAAACAACATTTACATATAGTTATCCTTTTACCTACTAGAACCTAACGAATATTAAAGTTATAAATGAAGAAGAAGGGGAGGATAGAAGAAAGAAATGAGTGGTGAGACAAGCTAAGCTACCTATACCAAGCCCAATAAACCTAAAATGAAACCAAATACAAGGACCAAATGAAACAGATACGATATCATGCTTATGTCTCTGTCCATTGCCAATATTCATGTTGCCTTCATTGATTGATTTGGCCTCTACCATGAATTCTTGCACCGAAAGACGACAAGTACATAATTAGCCTTTACCAACCTAATCTGATGAATATTAAAGTTACAAATGAAGAAAAAGTGGGGGAGAAAGAAATGAATGATGAGACTTGCTAAGCTAGCAAAGATATCCAATCACAAACAACATACTGGAGTAAGTGGAAGATGAGAGTGTGAGATTGTAGATCAATTCCTCTGTTCTGGTTAACTAATTCTTATTCTGTTCTATTAAATTTCATGTCATAATCTTAAGCATTCTTAAAGCTCCGTAGAAACATCCGTGGATTATGAAATTAAGGTCACATTCACTCTCTTGCCTCTTAGTATATTTTTCTTTAAAATGACTTGAGTTTCAGAGACCAAACGTCGAAATTCCTACAGAAGATGAATCAAAGACAATTGCTTAACTATCATAGATTCTTTAAAAATCATCTCAGTTTATGGTAAAAATGGTAGCTAAGCTACTTGAAAACTAAGGAACGAGCCAATTTCCCAATATTTTATCTATCCAATGACATTCAAATGGGAAAATGGCTCATTAGCTATTTAATGACATAACATTACACTTTTTTTTACATCATCATTATCAACAACTATTTAAATGTTACACACGTGGGGAGTATGGGTACATTTGTAATGTCAATAAGTTGAGTCAGGCCGGCGCCTGACCACGGGTTAGGATGACTCATACCTCTACTGGCTGGGATAAGTCGGCCCATGACACGATGAGCTACGGATAGGTCGGGCTAACCCAACCTATCATACATTTTTTAAAAAGAAAAACGAAAAACAACATTGTTTTTGAAGTGACAGTCGGGTCACGAACTAAGCCAGATAGGCCCGTGACCAAGACAGGTTGACCATGATCAGCCTCGACCCATGACCCGATCAACCCGATCGTGCAAAATTTGACATCTCTACTTGCCTTACACGTTTCACTAAATAATTATCTCTAGTCAAATAAAGTTGGATAAGATTTTTCTAAATGAAGAAAAAAAGTTTTTTTAATAAATGTTTTAGAATAACATTTAAGGTAAAAAGATATTAGGTATTTTATAATTTAAGTAACTTTAAAAAATTATATAATTTTAAAATTCTTGAAAACAATTTTGATTTTCAAATTTTCAAAAATCTACTTTTTTATACTTTCTTTAACATTTAACAGGAATATCACATATAAACTTATTGAATATTATTTACACAATGATTTAATCTAATGCTCAAATTAATTAAAGAAACTCAACTCAAATTAATAATTTTAGATTTTAAATTATTAGTTTGAGTCGAGTTTAATTAAGTCAAGACAGGTAACGTTGAATTAGATGGTTATATTAATAATAAAAATATTTAAAAATTATGAACTTGTTTGTAAAAATTGTTTAATGCTTTAAATTTTTTATAAAATTAATTATAAATAGACATATTATCATCTAGTGTTTTAAAAATTAAAACAAAAAAAACTTTAAATACAGATTTCTATATAAGGTTATAATTCATGTTATGGTCCATCCATACTTTAAGCAAAAGAAAGAAATCAATCTTGGTTTTGCTGGTTGGAAAAGCAATCGTTGTCACCCCGAAAACCCTAGTTGTCAGACAGAAAGGCAGAGAGGGATTGATCTTCATTGGCTTGAGTTGTATCTCAATTGCAGACCTCACTCCACTTTCCACCGACCCTTTTTACTGTGAGTATCAACTTGCACTTTTCCATTTAGTTTCCTTTAAAAAAACAAATTGAGGTGGTTTCTGTTGCTACAGAACTGTGTACTGGACGACAGGAAATGGCTGCCGAAATAGTTTCAAACATGTTAGATGCCCAGAGCCGTTGGGATTTCACATGGTATTCTGTCTCTCTTTCTCTCGTTATTTTAATTGTTGAAGTCTTTACTGTCTTCTTGTTCTGGTCCTTGTTGTCTTTGCTAACTTCTCCATATATATACACATTGTTCGTGTAGTGGTTTATCCTGTGCTTCTTGAACTGTGTGACTTTGGGACCCATTATTTCTATGATGAATCACTCATAAATTTGTAAACAAAATTTTTATGTGCAGTCACTTGGAAGTGGATTTTGGGTCCGAGGAGAACGCTTCCATTGTCCATGCAGCATTGGCTGTTGATAAGGAGGTGAGTATTAGGCTTCTCTTATTCTTTAGTTTGTTATGTAGCCGCAGTCTGACAATGTTGCTTGCTATGCAGTTGCAGCCAGATAAGGTGAAAAGACTTATGTCAGTTTCCAATGCAAAGTTGTCAGTGTGGGTTTACCAATTTGCTTCTGTTTTATTTTTTAACGAATCACTTTGTGAAGTCTTGATGGATTATTTATTTTTGTGAGTGCTGGACGAATTGCAGCTTAAACTGTTGAAAGACTTTATTTAAGAATTTCCACTTGATTCTTTGCTTTGCATGCTGAAAACGAACCACAAACCTGACAAAAGAGTCAGACATTTCGGTTACCATCTAGAACTTGAGCAGAAAAAATGCTGAAGATACAACATGAGAAGGAAAGACTACGGAAAAGCTCTGGCTTCTTGATGTGACTATCTGACTCACTGCATATGATAAATGGGTATTAGAATGAAACAATTTGTCAAGTGTCTTATACCTCTAATAACTCTTGGTTCCTGTTTCATCGGTTCTTAAACTAGACTATAAAATAGAAGGAAGCTTGATTAGTACTTATGGAGAGGGGAGAAGCTAATATATAAACGCCTTCTTAAGTTGAGACCACTAATAAAATCATGTTTTATGTTGTCTTTGATCTTTTCTATTTGGATTGTTTAATGTGTTATGAAATGGATTTGGTAAAAATCTTGATTGTGTGACATCTGAATTGTTGGTCATTGGCATTAAGATATTGTAGGAGATTTGTGTGCAAGATCTAAGTAAGCCATTATATATCAACTTATAGCAGAATTTGATCAATGTTGTCGATCAATGAAACAAGAAATGTAAACGCTGACTGTAATTAGTTTCAAGTGGTAATATGATGTCAGGACTTCTAATTTTGAATTGCCTTGTCAATGGGACACTTGATTGATTGCAAAAAGGCAGCAAGTTCTGCTAGCTCAATTTTTTATTTCAGTTCTTATGGTTTGTTGTTTAAGTGAGGGCTTGAGAGGTTCCACCTTATTACTCACCTGTTTCTTCGAGCATAAACTAACATGAATTTTGATGGCCATTATCCTTCTAACTCGAATTTATTCACCATTTGCTTACAGGCATTTTGAAGCCACTGAAGCTAGGTCTCTTCGAGCTTCGTTTTCAGCTTTTGTTGATGTACTTACACTTGCAACAGAAACAATAGAAGAGTTCGGAAACAGAATGACTTTATGAAACATTATTTATTGTTTACTTGATTCTGTTATACATTATGTAATCCTAATTAATAGGTTGAATTAGTGACATCGTGTTTTAGTTTAGAATGGCAGCTGATCTACAAGTATTTGTTCTTTGTTATCTTTCATTGTCAATTAATCTCTTTTGGTAAACTTTTATTGATCCCTAGAATGAAGAAAGTTCTATTTCTCTCATATTCTAAGCAAAAATGGACTCGAAGATGCAAGTCTAAAGATGGAAATAGGAGACTAAAGCATCCCTTAAACCCACATGATTGTGTTCAGTGTAATTTAGCCTCAATTTCAGGGAGTTCTGTTGAGGCTGTTTAAGAGCAGCATCAACCGTTTCTTGTACGTTCTATTGACATATCTGAAGCACTTTTCAATACATTTTTTAAAGCTAGACTACTGTATATCACTCCTCTTGCGTACGACAAAATGTTTCGTCAGCATAACCATCATTTTCAATATTGCAAAGACTTCTTATTAGTTCCTGTATACTGAGATGTCAACACAGATAGGAGTTCATTAAGAATTGCCTCTTCATTGTGTTGAAGAAGGGCAACAACTTGACAAAATTAACGTATCAAGCATGGAGGCAGGAACTCTGTGGCACCATCCATCCCATTCACCTTGCAATGTCCATGAATCAATGCTTTATAAGTGAATCGTAACTTTCACTTTCAAAGCAGAAATGGGTATCCTATCATACGATAAGCATTGCGTAATGTTTTAAATGTGACATTATCACGTTCATCTTCTTGTCACTCATCCCATTCAAGGGTTTATTGGTATCTATTATTCTGACTTCAAATAAGTTGCACAAATTGTTATTATGTGCAACAGCATTGGTATGTGTCCCTTTTCCCTCCATTAAAACCTCATTAAGATCACCGGCTCTGCAAAATCCATCAATCAAGGTAGTGACGTTACAAGGTTGAGCATAGCGTCTTTATATTCTCTAATGAGCCTGAGGACCTCTCTGATCCTACCTTTTACACAATCCATGAATTAAAAAGTTATGAGAAACAATGTCGGGGATAATTCCAGCCATTTCCATTCTGTGTTGCACACAAAACTTCATTGAGCATACCCTTTTCGTAGTACAGTGAAATCAATGTTTTGTTAGTGAAAAGATCAAGAAAAACACATTTCAATGCCAGTTCACTCAATAACTCCCCGCCTTCTCCACATCCCCAGACTTGCAGCAAGCATGAATGAACCACATTGTATAGATTAGTACTTAGCTTATGCTTTCATCTATCCTCGCCAAATAACTTGATAATACTGAACAAGCATGCAATTCTGCGATCGACCCAAGTAACCTCATGTGTGCAAAAACCTGGATAACCTCCTGCGTCATTCTAGTCCATTATGCTGATAAGCCAACATGAAATTAGGGAATTGACATCTGAATCATCTTCACGTGTGCTGATAAATGAACTCGAGAATGGTTATGTAGACAAAAGCAATCATCTCAAGTATAGTCTTTTCAAGCCTGGAAGATTTCTGATTGGTTGATATAGAGATTATTGTCCAGGATATTGTGGACACCATATTGTAGGTTTGAACTGTAGAATGCCCTGTTGTTGATTTATACCATATATTTAATACGATTGCTAATGAAATACATATTTAAAGATAGTTTTATTTTATACATATTTAAATATATATGATAAATTTTATGAGCTAAATATGCATTATAAAAAAATTACAATAAAATTATAATTATAATCCTTATATTGTATTTATATATTATTCCTAAATTGTTTCTAATTAATATTATACTAAAATTGGACGTAAATATATAATAAAAAGATTAACACATACTGTATATCTTACTCGTTTTTTATTATTAAAAATATTTTTTTATTTTAAAATTATAATATCATTTTAAATATGATTTATGCATAAAAGTTGAAACCCGACCAGTTAATTCGAGTTAAATCTATTGACTTCAATTCGAGTGTTTGGGTAATTTTGCCATAACTACCATATTAAATGCATAATCCCTTGCCAACATAATGACGTGGAGAATGACCTTAATAAGGTTTCTATGGCCACCATATGGCAACAATTGGAGCACGATGGTTGCAACCAGTATTTTGAAACCTGGATAAGAGGCCTTATTGTTCACCGATTTAACTGGTTCAACTACCGGTCGAACCGGTGTGACGTTATAATTATATTTAATTATATATAATATTAATAATATTAAAAAATACAAAAAATACCAAAAAATAAAAAAATAAAAAAAATTATTGAACCAGTAGTCGGACCGGTCGAACCGGACCGGTTCTCACTGGTTCAATTGAAAATCGGTTTTTAAGAGTGAACCGGACCGAATAGCCGACAGGTCACCGGTCGAATCGATCGAACCGGCCGGTCCAATCCGATTTTTAAAACAGAGGTTGCAATAGGAGATTAGCTAGAGATGAAAGGTAGCACAAACTTCCCATACGATGGCAGTAACTGAAGGTGAGATGTTGGCGAGCACTGGAGACCAGTAAGACTGCGGTGGTGCAAGTGCAACTATTACAGAAGTTGGCAGCATGCGATGCATCAGAGTTGGTACGACAACATCTTCTTGGGTGGTAGAGAGGGGGACAGATCTTCTGTCCCCAAATTTGTGTATCAATCCTGTTCTATTAAATCTAAATCATCCATTTATGTACATCAGAGTTGGTACGACAACATCTTCTTGAGTGGTAGAGAGGATCTGTCCCCAAATTTGTGTATCAATCCTGTTCTATTAGATCTAAGTCATCTATTTATGTGGGATCCATATAAATAGATGACTTAGATCTAATAGAACATGAATGGTACACAAATTTGGGACAGAAGATTTCACACCGGTGAAGAGGGTTCAGGATTAGGTTTTCTTGGGAATAGGAAGAGGTATAAGGATATCCTCGTCTAGGATATGCTATGTTTACTATAAGTTTGTTTAGTTTTTCTAAATAAAATTGTTCTTATGTATTTTTATCTGAACCCAATTACCAACTATAATTTAAATAGTTATAAGTTCAAAATTAAAATTATTAATGTGATTAAAAACAGTAATTACATTTATTACTAATTAAATTTTAAAGAAGTTGTTTCTATAATTAGAATGAATTATTTTTAATTAGACTAAAATTAATTAGTTAGACTCCTTAAAATAAAAAATATATTTTCTCTTTCTTAATTAAATTTTTATTTCAATCTGATTGATATAAATTAAATTTATTATGTTATTTATTCAGATAATTATATTTTATTTATTTAAATTATATTTTTTGATTTATTATAAAATACATTTTCTTGATTAAATTTGGAAACATGTTTTATTTATTAATTGAGAAAATTTATATTTTTTAAATAGTTTTTCTAAGCAACTAAACTCTATATAAATAATGTAAAATACTTTCTTAATTAAATATTAAGTGCTTTATTTTATTTCAAAAGTGGTTTGTCTTTAGTATTATGGTTTATAATTAAGGAAAGTTATTTCTAATTAAATTATAAATAGTTTTCTAATTGGATTAGAATGTCTTACACAATTTTTTAAAATTTTTTTCTAAATTACAATAAGTGAGGAGTAATTTGTTGAATTTTATTTTCAATTAATTTTATGGGAAATAGTTTCCAATTGAATTTAAAATTGTTTCAAAATCAAACTAAATTTTTTATTTTAAATTATGAAGGTCATCATGCGTATAATTTGATTATATTTACATTAAAAAAATTCCATGATTTAATTTTGTATTACAAGTGGATATTAAACTGTATGCTTATAGGTATAGCATTTTCTGCTTGATAAAGCCGACGGAATAAAATCATTAGCTAAAATATTAAGTACATATTAAGAACGTGATTGTTACCTTTCATAAAACTATTGTTTAGTGTAAGAATTGTATAGTAACTTAAGATTCCTTTAAATTGAATATATTTTATCTTAAGTTAATAGATCCTACTTATCTAAATTTTTATGATTTGTATTAGTAACTCTGATCGTATAAATTTAGAGGCAAAGTTAGAAATAACGTTTACAATATACTAAACAAAATACAGTTAAACCCCACAAACAAAACCAGCAAGCATAATCATTCCTAGATCACCCTCTTGAACCCAAAAGAAAGAAACATATGAACAAAGCCATATTAAATAGTTTGATGGTGAAACAAAGAAGAGATGATACCTTCATTAGATAAGAGATGACGGTGAAACAAAAAAGGAATAAGCTTCCATGAATATTGGGATTACAAGTTAGGAATTTGAACCAGAAACTGACAAGATTCACCAACTGCTAAAGCTTGTTAGTGAATCTGACCCTTTTAAGGAAAGCATTTGTTAACCCTTTTGAAGGTTGGGCTATTTTTGTTGCATATCTTGTTAACAGAGCTGATTCAAGAGATAACTGCAAGTTGGTCCAGTCTCTATCCTCACCCCTTTCCCGACTTAGCTATCTGGTTTTCATCACATCTTGCTCCTAAACGTCCTCCAGCCCAGTAAAAGGACCCCGTCTAAAATGTACAAGAAAAACAATAAAATCATTTTAATGCAATGTCAAGTGGAATCACGACCCGATATAGATATAGACAGAATCAAGATGCAAACAAAACATCCCTTCAATGGAATTTCAGACAATAATGTTCATAATTGCTGGCCGATTTGCCATCTTACATAAAATACAGCACTTGAAAATAAAATTACAGGGTCATTATAACTTTTCTACTGCTTTGGAGAAGATGAAGACTTACAACTATAGGATCGGTATGAACTTGATTTGTTTATGCTAGCCCTATGATCATTTTCTTTTCATCAGTATTCATCCAGGTAAGTATATAGCATCTCATCTTTCTTTGACTTTCGTCGGCTAAGTAACGCCTTGAGAAGACGTTTACTTTTGCTGGGGTATTGTTCAACATCCTTGGAATTTTCTTTGTCTGGTTGGAGACGCATTGAGGCTGATTTTCGTGGTTCTGAAGGGTACTGACAATGGAAAAAAATTCCAAATATTCAGGTCACAACCTATTCTTTAATCAACAGGCAACCGCCATGTAAAACAAAGAAAAACATATGATGACTTCTATAAGATTAATGCAGAACTGCTTTAATACAGTTCATAATGCAACTTCTGCACCTATATGAATGATAAACTTAACATATGCTTACTCGTCGTCTTGCAGAACTTGGAGTGGTAGGCCGACTGCTAGTGTTAGTAGTGTATGAGTTTGGAGTTGTTGGCCTATTTGACACAGAACCAGAACGCAAGAGTGGAAAACGATATGGTGAAACTGTTCGCTTTTCTGATCATGAAAGCACTACCAGATATAAGTTTAGAGAATGTAAATCAAAAGAAAAAGAAATGACACCTAAAAGTATAAAACAAATGAGCCCAAAGATTGAGGCTTAGGCTATGATAAAGTAACAGAGGCATCAACCTAATTCCTTTTTGGGCATTGTGGCAGTAAAGGAAAATGTTGCAGATCGCTGTGGCAGTCGTGGAGAAGGAGATGGAGAATGCCCTCTCCTGCATGCAAAGGTTAAATTCAATCAGTCTCTTTATTAACAGCCACTTTCAATGATAACATCAAAGAAATCATGTTCCACACCTGACAGAAGATTTTGGGGCTTCTTTGACTGAAGATTTTGGGGTTTCTTTGATAGATCTTGGGGTTCCGCTGACCGAGGATGTTGGCGTCTCTCTAATTGTAGCTCGAACAGCTTTGCATCAAATCAGTCAGTAGAAGAATCAACTTGCTAATTTTCCCAATAGACAATATAAAATACAAACTGCAGATAAAGAACCACACCATTCCTAAATTGGTGCCAATCATCTTCATCATCTAAGCTGCAACCAAGGTACTTTGATTTAGTTCGAATGGCACCATGCATTGTCTCCCCAACTGAAAATATGTTCACGAGAAACTTTTCAGAATTAAGAACATTTTATATAACATAGGAGAGTTATGTGCTTCCAACTCTCACCTCATTTTCTTTCTTAAAAGTAAATGAAAAGAAGCCAAAACAATAAAAAAAAACAAAAACAAAAGGAAAAGCTATAATTGAAACTAGTAGATCCCAAAGGATAGAACTTGAATAGATTACTATAATTACCTGGCAAAATGTAACGCTTATTGTACTTTGGCGTATTTATTACCAGTGACTGTTGTGAGATGCCTTCATGATCAATATACTCTTGGCATGTCCGCAATCTCTAACAAATTGAATTGAAAAAGAATTAGGGAAAGTCAAACAGCGGATATCTTTGGCATCTTACTCCAGAAAGGATATTTGGAAGCGAAATGTGTTTTATCTACAGCGATTTGATCATTCTCACACAAAATGCATCTGTTTTGAAACAAGATAGGAGCAGAGATGAACAAAAAAGTTACACCAGTACTGCTTTCAGCATCAAGTTATGTTTAGCTGTGTATCATGAAGTTGTCTATCTCAAGATGTATGTTGACAAAGCGCAGAGAGCAACTTTGTTTGCACAATCCTACCAGTCTTCACTATTTTCACTTGCTTCAACAACAGTGTACTCGCAAGAATTTTTATAACCTTTGGAATACCTAATCTCAAGCCTTTTCAAGGCTTCAGCTTCTCACCTACTGAAAGCAGATTGACTATAAAATGCACTTCTAGCATAGGATACCAATCATTACAGAACCTGGACTAGCTAATACATTATAAAAGAGAGAAAATCCAAGGCATACCTGTTCAATACAAGAGACGCGAAACTCTGTTCCAGAAACTTCGTCTACCTTCTCATCCAAGAGATCATTAACCTTATATGTCACAGAGCCCAAATGATCCACCGTATTAACCAGAGCTTTGATTGCATAATCTTTCAATGTCTCTACCACTCTGTCTCAAACAGGAAATTCTCACTTAGGAGGTATGTAGCAGTCTAAGAAAATGACAATTGACATAGTCAAAAGAAAACATTGCAGTCACATATCAAAGCAGCAACTCACAGTTGTTTTTGGTCATCATTTGTGTAGGAAAGCTCAAAATACTCCGCTGCTGAGTACAACTGCAATCTCAGATTCTTCAAATCCTGAAACATGTACATGGTAAAAGAAAATGGTATAATGAAACAAATTTCAATAGCATGATGACAAAATGCATATATCATAATACTATGAAGTTCATGAAGAAAATTGAGAAACGATTTATAGCTCCAATTGAAGTCACTCCCATACTAAAGCTTAGGATGATGTTTCCACCCCAAAATGTTTCAGATACTCTTGTGTACAGATTCTTATCAAAGATCTGATAAATGGTAATTTCAACTGATGTGTGCTTAAAATGATACTCAAGAGCAGATCTATGGAATGGTGATAAATAAATTTTCAGAATCCAAACCTTGAGACTATCGGAGAACAGCAAACTCTGCTGCATAGAGAGCTCGTCGTAGGTTGATGCTTCTCTAGACACTGAAGGTGCAGCTATTGTACCCATTGAGACTATTCATACACTCGCTTATCCTGCACCAAGAGAATAAACCTAAAATGAAACAAATCACAAGAAAATGAGGCTCGCATGATCCTCGTTATGCAGAAGATATCAGGGTCAGTGCCAGTCCGCCATCAAACATTTACTCTGCAAATCCTAAAATTTAAGAGATAAGGAAGGTTTCCTAGGGCCTAGAGGATGTGCCCACTGCATCTTGAAAAATGTGAGCTGAAATCCCAGAAAGGAACAAGTAGGCCAATATTGGAGAAGTTGGTATTCAATCGAAAACGAAACAAGGAAAGAAAACAAAGAAACAGTAAGCAGCTACAAGGCAGATAGTCAACTAATTGTAAAGCAGACCATGAAGAGAAACCGGTTTCAAGAAACCCCAGTTTGCAGAATATCCATCAACACTCTTCACTTTACTAACTATTATACACACACACACGACAAAAGAGTATATCCGTAAGAACATCACAAGCTGGAAAATTGTCAATCCTTCCTTGTGGTTGATAAAGAAGAAAACGGAAGAAACTGGACTTGAAGAGGCAACAACACAGAACCAAAAGTTACAAAAACTGGGTATTGTAAATGAAATGAAGAGGGCTAACCTGATTCTCTTTGAAGCCCCAAACCTCCAACGGGAATGGCACTGCAGGTTAGGACAACGAACAAATTGAAATATATACACCCACAATTGGGATAACCGGGTCCAAAGGTGGGAAAAAGAAACAAATTGCTAAAGTTGACAGAGAGAGACCACCTCCACTTTAGAAGTTGGGGGTATAGGATTTTGACCAAACAACAGAAAACGACAACACTAAGTGGGCAGAAGACGAGATAGAGAGGGAGAGGGAAGGAAGCTAAAGAAGAAGAAGAAGAGCGAGTAGGGACGAACCACTAAGGATTGCACGTCTAATGAAGTTGTAGGCCACCATGGAAGAGAGAAACTAAAGAAAGAAGAAAAGGTAGTAAGCAAAGGAGAGAGAAGCCACTCTCATAATCATTTTTCAACTCCTGCTAAGTGATGGCCCACGACATGTTTCTCTTTTGAGGTCTTCAATGAGCTTTGCTTTTGCCCACAAGTTACGGAGAACCCGTTGGTTGATCTCAACCGTTGATGTAGTTGACCCCAAGATAAACAAACGTTTTATGTTTCTGCTTAGTCTTAGGGGACCTTCTTGTAGGCGCTAGGTTGAAAGAGAAGGTACTTTCTTTCTAAGGAGAGGACGTGAACTTTAGTGGCACTCATTGTTTGGTGCCTTGCAATTGAGTAGGAGACGTGGTGACAGACATTATTTGTCCAAGTCTGCTGAAACAGAGAGTGCCTGGACCTGAGCCTGACATGACACCCACCGTTGTTCGGCTCCTCACAATTTCTCCCCCAACTCCGACTCTCACTCTTGTATCACCACCGTTGAGCCTGCATATTCAAGTTCAATAGACTTGGATCCAAAACGGATTTTCTCACATTCGGTCTACATTTGATCTTTTAGTAATATAGTTTTACAAGTGTCTGTAAATCTAAAGTCATTTTTGACGCAATGCAGTTGTCCACATCATGACTTGGAAGCTTAAAGAGTAATTGCTTGTGTGGTGATGACAAACGACATTCCAATCTTTCCTGTTTCCTGTCAAACTTTTGTCAATGCGAAATCAGTGGCGTGATTTGTGGCAACTTAATTTTGGGTTCCGCAAAAACTAGTCCGTCCTCCTGGATCCTAATTTCTCTTACCAAAATTACCTAAACACGTTGTCTTCGTCCTAGGAGACTTTTGGCTGCTCTTTGAAGTTTGAACAAGAAGCAATGTTAGGACCACTCTGCTTATTTGCGCAAGTCTCAGGGAGCGGTTAGTTTGTACGGGAGAATGATAATAGGAATGAGAATGAATATAGTGAGGAATAAAAATGGATATTATCATTATAATTATGATGGTTGGTTAAGAGGAAAGAATGATTACCGTTACCATTGATAATGGTTGGTTTGTAAAAAATAATGTAATTATAATATATTAATTAATTAAATATTATAATTAATTAATTAAGTATTTTAATTAATAAATAAATTATATTTCAATTAATTATATTGTAACTAATTAATTATTTTTAATTAATTATAAT
>JANITX010000008.1:16132718-16157109 GCA_027564395.1 Erythroxylum ulei
AAAAACATACACACATACTCTCTCATCATCAACTTGCTAAACTCATCTACCCTTAATCTCATATATCATTTCACATTTTTGAATTTTCTTTTTCCTTGCACATGAATAATTCACCACAAATTTCTCATTTAATTTCAACTAATAATTCAAAATTTCAAGAAAAGTTCGGGGTCCAACAGTACACCCTATGAGGTTTAAATCGTTGACTTTCCTGTATGTCAACATATAATCCTTGATACCCTTTAGGTATCTCAATACTCACTTAACTGCATTCCAATGGTCCACACCTGGGTTAGCCAGATATCGACCAAACAGTCCAACAACAAATGCAATGTCTGGTCTAATACACATCTGGGCATACATCAGGCTACCAACTGCACTAGAGTACGGGACATTTCTCATAGCCTCTCTCTCAACTTCATTCTTTAGACATTGTTCATTCTTTGGACATTGTGCCAAGATAACCTCTAACTATGAGAGATAGGTGCTACAACAGGTTTACAGTCAACCATATCAAACCTTTGTAGCACTCAATCCATGTATGCTCTTTATGAGAGGCTCAATAAGTGTTAAGATCTATCCCGGTGAATCTGCATACCGAACACAAAAGATGCTTCACCTAAACCTGCATGTCAAAGTATTTGGCCAAAAGTTGCTTTACCTCATGCAATATGGTTAAATTATTTGACGCGAGCAAGATATCATCCACGTACAGTAATAGAAAGATAACTTTGCTCCTCCTAACCTTATAGTATAAGCATCTTTCAACTTTGTTTTCCATAAAGCCGAATGAGGTCAAAACCTCATCAAATTTTAGGTATCATTGTCTGGAAGATTGTTTCAGACCGTATATTGATTTAGTCAACTTACAAACTTTATCAATTGCATCTTGATCCTGAAAACCTTCAGGTTGCTCCATATAGACCTCCTCATAAAGGACACCATTTAGGGAATCGGTCTTAACGTCTATCTGATGTAGCTCCATGCCATAATGAGCTACCATTGCCATCATCACTCTAAATGCATCCTTCGAGGATACAGGAGAGAAGGTAATATTACAATTCTTTCTCTCTAAGTGAATCCCCTGGCAACCAAACACGCCTTAAACTGCTTAACTTGACCCTGTGTATCTTTCTTGGTCTTAAATAGCCACTTGCAACTGATAGGCCTGCAATGTTGAGGTAAATCAACAAGCTCACATACCTTATTATACCTCATATACTGCACTCATCCTTCATTGCTTCCCACCACAAACTCGCATGGGGTCTAGAAATGGCTTTTGTAAAAGTAATTGGGTCCACATTATATCCTATGTCATAGTCTTGCTCACCCAAATAGATTATGTAATCTGGTGAGGTCGCCTCTCTTTGGTGGATCTACTCAACTGCATAGGTTCTTGTACCTCAAAAACCTATTCCTGAACAGGTATAGGTTCCTGTGCCTACATAGACATGGTATTTGGACCTACATCCACCAGACTTGACTGTATGAGAAGCAGATATGAAATAACCGTAGTATCCGTCCTGCTATCTCCTGAAAGATGTGACGATCATCCCTCATCATGGACGTCGTATTCCAGAAACTTAGCCGTCTGCGATTCCACTATTCTGGCCCCTCTTTCTTTACAGTAAAATCTGTAGCCCTTAGAGTGGTTGGGATAACCTACCAAATAGTAACGAGTGGAACGAGGTTGTAATTTGCTTTCATAAGGATTATATAACCTTACCTCAGCAGGGCAGCCCATATTTGAATGTGCGCAAGGCTTGGCTTCCATCCTTTCTAGAGTTCAAAAGGCGTCTTGGATATTGACTTACTTGGGACTCTATTCAAGATATACAATGCCGTCTTGATGGCTTCAACCCAAAGGTATTCAGGTAGGTTAGTCCTGCTCTGCATTGATCTCATCATGTCCTTTAGGGTACGATTGCACCTTTTAGCCACACCATTTTGCTCAGGACTACCTGGCATAGTGAACTGAGCCATTATTCCAACTGATTCCAAATACTTGGCAAATGAACCCTTTTCTTGTCCTCCAACTCCATGCCTGCCATAGTTTTCCCCTCCATTTTCAGATCTAACAATCTTTATTGATTTTCCCAACTGGTTCTCAACCACAGTCTTAAAGATCTTGAACTTATCAAGAACTTCAGATTTTTCCTTAAGTAAGAACACATAACCATAACGGGAATAATCGTCTATAAACGTCAAAAAATATCTAGCATGGCACAACGTAACTGTATTGGGACCACTAACATTTGTATATATTAGGTCCAATAAACGAGAAGCACGAGTTGACCCTTTTTTCTTTATCTTGGTCAACCCTTACAACAATCGATATATGCTTCCAGATCACTAAAGTCCAGAGTTGGGAGAATATTATCCTTTATCAATCTCTTAACCCTCTCCCTGGAAATATAACCAAGAACTTTATGCCATAATATGTATGATGTTTCCTTTATAAAGGCTCTCTTTTAAGTAGTAGGTTCGGCAATATAAGAAGAGACACATGTTTCATTAGGAGTAAGACACATTCTATACAATTCGTAGTATAAGAAGGTAGTTCCGATATGTCATGTATTGATAGAAATATTTAAAACTGAAGTATCAAATATAAAACGATAACCTTCTTTATCCAAAATTGATACAGAGATCAAGTTCTGTCTAGAAGATGATATATAAAATATGTCTCGTAAAACCAATACAAACCCGGTATCGAGGTTCAAACCTAAATCTCCTACATACAAAACATCCACCTCCTCATTATTGCTGACCATCAGCTTCTCCTCTCCTTTAGTCGACCTTCCCTTGGATCTGAACCCCTGCATTGTGGAAGTAATATGGTTAGAAGCTCCACTATCTAACCACCAAAAATTTGATGTGGTTATAGCTACATTGGATTCATGAATCATATAGGTCAAGGAGTTACCTGACATTTTTTGCTTAACCTTACACAGCTTGTACTTCTCACAATCAACCTTCCTATGCCCCTTCTTCTTACAAAAGAAGCACCTCATACCCTTTAGGTCATGTGGCACCTTAGCAATGTTGGACTGTCCAGTCTGAATCTTTGGACAGGGCTTGGGTTTCTTACCGTTACCCTTAGGCTGTTGGGGCTTAGTTTTCCCCTTACCTTTGGCAGCTACAAATATGGTTATATGAAGAGAACTCTTAATCTTGTCCTCTGTTGCAGCACATTGAGAAATCAAGGCATTGATATCCCAGGCCTTATCTTGAGAGATGTAGGAGGTAGCTAACATCTCAAACACTCGAGGGAGAGTATTTAGTGCCTGATGCACTATAAGTTTATCAGGAATTGGTACATTAAGTGCCTTCAACCTAGTCTGAAGGTGAACCATCCTAATAATATACTCTCGAACACCTCCTTCTCTTGTATACTTCATGGAGAATAGCTCCTTAATCAAGGTGCTCTGCTCCGCATGAGAAGACACCTTATATCTCTCGGAAATGCCATCCATAAAACTCCTTCGCTATGTTCATATCCGATAATCTACTTAACAGATGATCTGGGATTGACCTCTTGATGGTCAAATAGCACATCCTATTTGACCGCTCCCAGATCGCCATAGCTGCTTTATCAACTTCTGAGCTAATATCTGTAAGTAGAGAAGGTCTCTCGATGTGCATAGCTATACTGACATCAGCCATCTCTAGTGAAAACTCCACATCCTTCTTCCACTTTTTGAAATTGAAACCATTTAAGGTCTCAATCATGACAACATTGTTGTTTATAGAAAAGGTGACTGTAAGATAGAAAAGACAATGTAAAAATTAGTTTAAAAGTAGGATAACAACGATAACAGTATCTATACAGAGACCATTCACATATATTATGAAACACTTGTGGGCTGAATACATAATATATGCAATTAGACTTCCACATAAAAGCGATCAGAGTACAAACCATCAACTCTCATGATACTACCACCTATAGGTGAATAGATCATTTAAGAAATGACTTTCCTCCATCTAATGCCTTTATATACATCTCAAAATCTCATATAAGGTCAACACCTGTGGGTAGAATAACCAAACATGAGACCAAAAACATCTCCTAACATGCATGCGGTACAATCCAAATACTGACTTAAAAGGCCACTTTGGTGACTACAATCTTACCAGTACTCAAAAAGACCACAAACACAAGAAATAGATTTTTATATCATCCTCACATTCTATATGGGCATAATGTATATGAAAATTGATTATAACTGTAAAAACTAAATTCACAATTAAATAATCACACACTGATACTGAAAACATTGTCTTTAAACTTTATTTGAGAATTTTATTTTTAAAAAACTCAATGAGAGTGACCAACATACTTTCTTGAATACCAAACTTATCACACGAGACACGAAAACTTAAGTGTCTCTCTTATATGTAGTTCGGAGCACAAAAATACACTCAAAATAAGCTTTAAAAACTTTTCCAGAATCCAATTGCCAATGTAATAATCCAGAAAAATTGAAAAAATCACTTAAAAAATTCGTCGACCTGGAAACTGACCCAAAAAGGCCTGGGGCACCCATACGGGAATTCTATAATTTTTCCTTTTTTTGGTGTTGACATCAGCATATTGTAGAGTTGACGTCAGTAGGCGTCAGCCTGTTCATGGGTAAGGGGCGCGCATGCATTGTACGCCGACTAAATGCGTCTGGCGCGTACGCAGCATGCCCCCCCAACGCGCACACGTGCGTTTACTATATGGCGTCTGCGTTACACCAGCCGCCATGTGTCTGAATCCTTGCCATCCACGTGCAACACACGTGCCATCCGTACTGCCTTTTTGCCGATACTGTAGCACCATCGGATATGTGCGGTGCACGCATCTGATGGTGCATCACCCTCCGATGGGGAGGGTGATTTCTGGCAACTTGGGATTAATTTTTTTCACTTTTTTTGCCCTTTTTCGATCCGTTTTTCATAGCTAGCCTTATGTATACCACTTTTACGTAATCATTTACACAAAAAATTGAAAAAAAATCAAAATTTGATGAAAACCATAATGAATGAAAAAAAACCTTCGTTTCTAGCAACCTAATCTCGTAACCGCTCTAATACCATGTGTAACACGTAAGATAAACCTTATTACGTGTCTTGGATTGTTCATGAAAGGGTTAAAAACGAAAAAAATGTGGAATTCCTGATCTCAGTTCCATCTAATTTTCGAAGCAATTTTCGAGGCCAAAATGAGCTCTAATCTCCCGGGACCTTCATGGAAAGTGATCACCGACACGTGGTTAACGCCTTTCTACAGTTTTCTCAAAATGTAAGTGCTCTTAACGAGTCAGAGGATCCATATGCTTACGAATAGGATGAGCAACTGTAAGAGACCTTAACCTATATATATAGCTTCCATATTGAGCTTCCCCATCACAAGCTCAATATGGTTCCGGTCCACATTAATTAGGATCTATTTTCCTCCCAAACTTTGACCTATTAATTTAGATAATTTATTAGGCCACTTTATTACCTTTATTTGGATCAAATTACGTAACTTAACCGATAAATTATTGGAAAACCAAAAAATACAATTAATAGTTGTCCAATATTATGGAGAAGGAAAAAATTGTCCAACATGAGAATCTTTTGATGAAGAATACCTACAAGTTTGAGAGGACATTTAGAAACCATCAGTCTTTTAATCATAACTAGAAATGTAACCTAGAAAACAATGGTGAACATATAACAACTTTCATACTTTCCATTAGATTCTCTGTCATTATCAATTAGCTTAAAACATGAATCAATAGTGCAACTTCTACCGGGACCCTACCAAAAGAAAATCTTTACCTTTCTTTTACAGAAATTAAAGAATTGTATTAATAAAAGGATCAAGTATTAGATTAAAATTACAATTAGATTAAAATTCCAAATTTACAAAATGATTGTTGAGGAGTGGCCTTTGAGCAATAATCATTAAAAAAGTATCATACTAAGGATCAAAAGGAAGGATACAAAAAGAAGTTAATCATAGGAACATTCCGTGAGAGCCATGCTTGGAAACAACTCTAGATTTAAAGCTCTGATTATACTCGTATTTTTAGTAGTCTTCAATTGAACATTCAAATTGGATTTTTATGAGGATCCTAGCATTTCTTTCACACCAGATTAAGTAAACTGTGCAACCAAAAGCCAAAGTGAATTATTTGTAATCATCCTTAGGTATAAGGGCAGAACATGTTGCATTTTTGTTACATATCATTCCATAGACAACTAGTATAGGAGCAAGGAAAGAATAAATGCTTCATTGATTTAAGAGCCTGTAGGCAAAGTCTACATACTGGATTAGGAAAGGGATGAGTGCCTTTAAGTTTGTCTAGTGTACATAGGTTATTTTTAATAGCTAACCAAAGGATGAGAGGCACTTTAGGAGTGGTATATTTGTTCTAAACCAAGCTTTACCCTCTAGGTTTAGAGGCATGATCTTTGACTTGTCCTTTACTTGAGCTATTAGTGAAGAGACCAAAAGAATTACATATTTATATGGTGTTATGCTCAAGAGTGATATTTGTATGGTGATTAGGAAAACAAATTCTAAAGAGGCGAGGTCCCCTGTTATTGCAAAACTAGTCACCATCCATGATGAGTTGGTTAACTCTTTCATTATCTAGGAAGTGTAGCCTAATATTTTGAAATTTTGGTGGAAGATAAAGAGGGCTTAGAGTAATTCAGTTATCTTATGAAAGCTACGAAGTATTTCCATTGCCTATCTTCACTTTAATTAGCCTTTGTAAGCTATTCTTAAGCTTTAAAAGTTAGCGCATACTCCATGAAGTGTCTTTACATTAATAATTCAAAAGTTATTGTTCTCCAAATAATGAACATTGATCCATTTAAACCATAATGACTCCTTGTCATTGATAATTCTTCATATTCTTTTAGATAACAACACCTTATTGTCTGCATATATCAATTGTATACCTAAACCACCCTCATTCTTAGGCAAACAAACAGTGCACTAACTAACTTTAGCTTAAGTTTTCTTATGATCATCATATGTCCGAAGGAAGTTCCTTAGTAGCTTCTCCAAGTCTTTATAAAGCTTCTTAGGAAGGAAAAGATAAGATGACCAATAGGTATAAAGATTGCTAAGGATCGAGATGATTAATTATAGCCTTCCTGTACAAGTTAAACTTTTATTACACCAGTTGCAAATTCTTCTACTTACTATATCAAATAAAGGTTTTCAATCCTAGTAAATGATTCTCTTTGAGGTTATTAGAACTCCTAGGTAAGTAAAAGGAGGATTCTTGGAGCTCAGGCCAGATATATTTACCAGAGAATTAGTAATGTTAGAAGCTTCAGAGGAAATCATAATACAAATTTTATCTTTGTTGCCAAAATTTTGCTAAAAGATTTTAAGGAATGCATTAGGCAGGAAACTAATCTTGCATTAAATCCATAAGAAAATGGAAGGTCATAAACAAAAGTCAACTTGAAAATCCTTAATTGCTCATATTTTATATGAAAGTCAAGTCTTCCTCTTTATTGATGTTGTGCTATTACCTTAATTGAAATAATGAAAAGATGAGTGGAAAGTTGGTCCCTTGTCTTGCTCCTCTAGCCACTTCAGATGCTTCACCATTAACTAATACACTGTAAGTAGGGGCAGTGATGCATTATGTAATCCATGTAGTTAACTGAGGAGGGAAGCTAAGTGACTTCAGGGTCTTTAGGATAAATTCCTATTCCAAAGTAACAAAGGCCTTGTGTATATATATATATTTTCATTACATAATTTTTACTTGAAGCTTAAAGATGATAGTTCATCATTAGTTCTTATGTCAAGAGGATGTTGTCCCCTATGTTCTTTCCCTCTATAAAGGTTTCATAAGATGAGTTAATCAGAGATAGAAGTATCAGCTTAAGCCTTCTAGTTAAAATCTTGGAGATAATCTTATAAAATGTAAAGCAACAGGCAATAGGTCTAAATTCCCTGATTAAAGTTAGATTGGTTACCTTAGGAGCTGAGCATAAATGAGTTTTGTTCCAGGCCTTTAACATTTTTGATCTTGAGAAGAATTTTGTCACTAATTTCAGTTGGTCATATGATTTTAGTATAAATATGCATTTAATCCATCAGGGTGTGAGGCTTTCTTGTGTTTTATTTGGTTAATTTAATTTTCATATTTAGACTCATTTTCGTATGAATAAGCTGGACATTCAACATAACCACATGCCACTTCAAAACTACCTTTAGTATATTCAAAGTTGTTATTAATTATTTCATATATAAAATTTTGTTATTTTAAAGAACAAATTCTCTTTATCAAGTAATGACACGTGGTTATCTCTAATTATTTTAGATGGATGAAGTTAACACTTTAACATAATACAATTCAATGAAAAGACCTAATTCATTGCATGATAATGTTACAATTGAAAACAAAAATTGTATAGAAGAAACGAAAGCTCTTAAAAGATGAGAAGCGATGTGTGAAATCACTTTATAAAGATTAAAATAAGAGAACTAATAGCATAAAGTGTAAATACTACTAGAAGTTACTTGCTAGAGGTTTGTGTTGGGAAATCGAGCCAATATCTGATCCTATGCTCAGTGGACTAATTACAATTTTTTTGTTTTCTTTCTAGAAAGCCAAGATCACTTAAATTTTATAAAATGATTGATACATAAATCATAATAAAGCAAGAATCATAAACTAGTGTTTTTGAAACTAGTGTTAACAAGTGTTGTAATATAAACTTTCAATACTGTACGTATACAGATCGTATCTCGTAGTATCAAAGATATTGTTCCACGAGGACTAATAGACACATAAACACTTGAATAAAACTTTGTCTAAAGGACTAAAAATTTATTTGAATGGGAGTTAAAATAATTAATAAAACTAAACAATTAAACAATTGAGCTGGCAATAAAAATAAGTGTGATCAAAGTTTGAGACTTAGGAATTATTCTATCCTTATTTTGTTTTCCCTTTATCTTGTTTATTCAATTTATGGTCGATTGTATATATTATAAAGTTATGATTACCATCTCTCGAGATCTAATCAAGTAACCCTAATTGAAATTGATAATGATAGAATTGTAATCTCTTGATTCAGAAAACTACTCCTACTTATTTAATTAAATTTGAAGCAATCCTTAGGATAATTAATTTTGCGATTAAGATCTCTCTTCAATAGTTAATTAATCTAATAATTGTATTAGGTTACCAACTCTCATTGCGCTCCTTAAAACAAATAACTTGATTCACTCTCTCGATTTATTACCAAATATAAGCGTAACAATTATCACAAAAATTGATAGATGTATTGAATCCAACAAGAATAAAGTTCAACAAAATAATTCGAAAACAATCCCTAATATTGATTTAGAAACCCATAACCATGTTAAACATCTTAGAAATCCAAATAAATATTCAAGACAATTAAATAAATAAAGGGAAAAGAAAGAAAAACTAGTTAGAGTCTTGATCTAGAAATCTAGAATTCTTTGAAGCTCTCTTGATGTCTCCTCTTGATCTTCTTTTGATCTAGTAGATGCTGCATTTTTTGTGTTTTTCTTATTCTTAAATACTTCTTGAGGATTCTAGGGTTTCCCTGCTTAATTTGGTTCCAAAAATATCCTTGAAAAGTCAAAAATACAAAAAACTTGTGAGCTAGAAAAGTTGGAATTTGCTCTTTGCATATATTATTTCATACTTGCAATCCTTCTCTTTTCTTTAATTTCCTAATTTCCAACACTCACAAAGACATCAAACACCTCTTGAAACAAAAGTTTAATATTGAATTCATGTTCTAAACTATGAAAACACTTAGAATACATACAAACACTAACATTAACACAATTATAAGCCTATGCACATGATAATCATCTAAGAAGCACTTAAAAACACAGTACTCTTAGAAAAACATAGTATGATCTATACCTATCAACATCCCCACACTTAAAATTTTTCTTGTCCTTAAGAAAAAACAAAAACAAAAACAAACACGAAAACAGATAATCACACATTCATGCAACATGCAATAATGATACAACGACATCTAATCTTATGGAATCAATTTAACTGCAAACTTCAATCATTCAATTGTGCCAACATATTAACCTATTCCTTTCATGTTTAAGTAAGTATTTTGAATTGAATATACATATCAATCAAAATATTAACACCCTATTCATACAACTATGCACTTGTAAACATGCATTTATAATTAGTGATAAATCAAAAAGGCAACAATCACTAAATATCCTTTCATGAAAATTTTTACTATTTTAAAAGATTAGTAGGATTTATTTATTGAAACACCATTTTTAAAAATTTTCTTTAACGTTAACCTAGTCTTTTGATGCGAAGACAAACTCCTTGTCATAAATGTCTCCTGCTTACTCAACTAGGTCACATTTTTTATTTATCTTGGTTGAAATGCAATTCTAACCTTTTAACACGAAGACAAACATTTTGTCATGAATGCCCTTGGTTAATCAGCTATATCACACTCTCAATTGGCTACCAACTCTATTCCTAAGCCCCTTTTTTTTTAAAAAAAGTGCCAGCATAATAGGAACATATTTAACACATTTTTTTATTTCTTAACCTACTTCATTTCTTTTTAGTCAATCATTCTCATGAACGGTTACGAATAATGCTAACCAATTCAATTGGCCTATAATTATAAATGTATACTAACAAATTTCCTAGAGTAAGAATAGGTGTCATATCCTAATTAACATGCATATTCATCCAAAGATACTTAAAACACAAAATTCACAAGTTACTATACTTTCACAAATTAAATGACCATGTTCAAAAGTAAACTAATTCCATTCAATTTTTTCCAATGAAACATTTACAAAATGTCCACATCATGCAACAAAATATTCACACAATGCCAACCTAATCAAAAACTAACTCAATACAAATGCAAAATTCACATATAATTGATATGCAATTGCATATACATGCCCATACTTGAAACAAAAGAATACAAAGAAAAACAAAGAACAATAAAGACAAAGTTAGAACAAGAATACTTATGGCAATTGAGGTGGTGATGGTGCTGGAAATGGAATTTGGAGACACTTTATGCTATAAAGACCATAAATATCAATCAATTCACTCCCTATAAAATAAACATAAAAATAAAAATAACAAAGTACTAACAAAATAACCTAAAAATAAAAAAGATATTATAATTCTTGGGTTACCTCCCAAGTAGCGCTTATTTAATGTCATTAGCTTGTCGGCCTCTACCTTCTACTCTTAACCTAGGTCTATAACGAGTAGCTTACTTCTACCTGTTTCTCCACTTGGCAGTTTAGTAACGTGTAGATAAGCCACCAATTGCAAGATAATAGGAAGGACATAATTAATCAAATTAAGAAAACCAAATAAGTTCAGTAATGCCTTTTTCGATAACAAACTGTCAATAAACTAGGGAATGATGAAACTCCCTGAATCTTCAATTGAATCCAACAGTTTGTATTGTGGGAGGCAGAAACTATCTGTACTTAAAGTGACTTCCAATACTTTATTAATAGTTTCCAAAATTGACTACTCCTCTTGCTCCTTTAAAGATTCAACAACATCAATTTTCATGAATGAGTTGCCCTCCATCACATTCTTTAATACCTTATTCATATTGAATTCTACTTGTTCATCATCAATCTGAAGGATGAATTTGCCTTCATAGACATTTACCAAAGCTCTTCTAGTGTTCAAAAATGGTGGATAGTTTTGATACTTTTTAAAGTATAGCACGATGAAATCTATATGAATAACAAACTTGTCCACTTTTATAAGCACATCCTTCACCACACCAAACAATTTCTTTATCAATTGATCCACTAACTGAATAAGCATAGAAGTTAGCTTCACATCATGTAGCCCCAATTTCCTGAAAATTAACAAAGGCATAAGATTAATAATTACATAGGGTATAGTAAAACTCCCTAGATCTTTCAACTTTGAGGCATGTGGTTGGTAATTATAGAGCTATAACTTTTTGTTATGGAGATAGTTTTATTATCATCCTAAGTTTGCTTGTTTGATAGTATATCTTTAAGAAACTTCGCGTACTTAGACATTTGTTCCAATGCCTTTACAAAAGACAAGTTAATTTACAACGTCTTTAACTTCTCCATAAAATTTTCAAATTATACGTCTAATTTATTCTTCTAAAGTCTTTATGAGAATAGAATTTTTGGTGGATATGGTGGAGGAGGAACATGAGGAGGACTCTCATTCTTTTGTTCATCCTTTTTGTTCTTCTCTTGTTCTTTTACAAGGTGGGGTTCAACTTATTTTTTTGCTAATTCTTCTTGCTCTTTCGCACTCCCAAGTGTGATAGCCTTAAGTTTCTCCCTTGCATTGATTCCGTATTGCTTAAGAGACTCCCCACACTTTGTGTAGATAATGCATTAACTAGCTGGCCTACTTGAACCTCCAGATTGTGAATAGAAGAGGCATGATTCTTCACTACTTACTTGAATTTCCCTTGTAAACTTGTGAACTTGAAATTTATCATATCCATGAACTTATCCATTTTTTAATCCATTACATTAGACCTGTCTTACTAAAATCCATATAGGCCTTGATTTCTTAACTGAGTCCCTACATTGTTGAACCGAGAGAAATTTGGGTGGTTCTTCCACTTAGGATTAAATGTGTTCAAGTAAGGATTGTTACCTCCTCAACCAAATTATGATACCATGTAGTTAAGTTGCTCCACATTGTTATTTTGCACTAAGAAACAATTAGCAATGATATGGTTCTCTTATCTGCATAGCTCGCATCCGTGCTGAATTGCTTTGAGTGGAGAGGAAGAGGTGGCTTTCAGGTTATTTTGTTGCTTGGTTAGGTTAGCGATTTCAACTTATATTGTAGTCACTAATCTACAACAATCATTCCCTTCTGATCATAGAAGGTTGACTTCTGTCTACTTTGGTCTGAAGTCCAAAGAAAATTATTATTCACCATATCTTCTAACAGATTGTGTGTCACTTCAACTGTTTTCCTCATTAATGAGCCACTAATTGATGCATTAATGGTGCCTCGCATAGGTCAATTAACTCCTACGTAAAATATTTGCAAGAGAAACTCCTTTGGCAAGTTGTGATGCAGACAGTTCCTTTGTAACTCTTTAAATCACTTTCACGCTTTATATAAAGACTTCTCTTCATTTTAATGGAAATTTGTAATTTCTTTTATGATCCTCACTATATTTGTCAAAAGGAAAAACTTAGCCAAGAAGGCTTGCACCAGCTGCTCTATCCTTAAGTGTAAAGGGGAAGAGCCTCATCTTGGCTACGTCTTCTGACAACCCATTAAACCAAAATGTATCGCAAATTCCTAAGAAATTGGCCAAATGAGCATTAGGATTCTCATTGGCCAAACCATAAAATTGTACATTGGTCTATAGCATGTTCACTAGTACTGGTTTGATCCCAAATTTATTTGCTTGTATTGGTGGTTGTGTTCCTAGATGATTGGCATTGGACCTTACCCTCATGAAGCCTATACGGGTCCTTTATTGCTCTCCTTGGTTTCTTTCCTCCTCCATTGTTGTTTCTATGGCTTCTTGGTCTTTAGTTCTTCGATTCTCTTATTCTTTCTGCGTGATGTCTAAATCTGATGTGTCTTCTACTTTGCTTGTAATTTTTTAAAATATTTTTTTTGGCACCTGCAATCACACAAGAAAAGTATTAAATCCTTAAATCAAAGGAATTCAAATTGTATAAGATGCTAAATTAGTCCCTAACAACATTGCCAAAAACTTATAAGTTTATAATATAGAACTTTCAATACCATAAGTATACGAATCATATCTCACTATATCAAATGTATCATTCCTACAAGGACTAATATACACCAAACAACTTGAATAAAACTTTGTCTAAGGTACTAAAAATTGATTTGAATGGAAATAAATAACAAAAATTAAAATAACTAATAAAACTAAACAAATAAGTTGCCAATAAAAATAAGTTTGATGAAAGTTTGAGACTTAGGAATTGTTCTATCCTTGTTTTGTTTCCCTTTGTCTTGTTGATTCAATTTATGGTCAATCTTAGATATCCTAAAGTTTTGATTACCCTTTTTTGAGATCTAATCAAGTTACCCTAATTGAAATAGATAATCATAGAATTGTAATCTTTCAATTCACAAAACTACTCCCACTTATTTAATTAGATTTGAAGCAATCTTAAGTATAAATAATTTCATAATTAACATCTCTATTTATTATTAATCAATCTTATAATTGTAGGTCTATTAAGCTACCAACTCTCTTTGTGCACCTTAACACAAATAACTTGATTCACTATCTCAATTTATTACCAAGTATAAATATAACAATTATCACAAACATTGATATATGTATTGAATTCAACAAGAATAAAGTTTAACAAAATAATTCAATAGTAATCCCTAATATGGATGTTAAACATCTTATAATCCAAATAAAAATTCAATACAATGAAATAAATATAGGGAAAGAAAGAAAAACTAGTTGGAGTCTTGATCTGGAAATCTAGAATTTTCTGAAGTTCTCTTGTGTCTCCTCTTGATCTTCTTTTGATCTGGTGGCTGCTGCTTTTTTGTGTTTTCATATTATTAAATACTTCTTGAGGCTTTTAGGATTTTTCCGCTTAATTGGCCCTGAAATGTCAAAAGTACAAAAAACTAGCAAGCTAGAAAAGCTTAAATTTGCTAAAATTTGCTCTCTATCACTCTGTCACAATCATGACTTGTATTATTTCATGCTCCCAATCCTTCTCTTTTCTCTAATTTCTTATTTTCATACGCTCACAATCACATAGAAATGAGATCAACCTTTAATTCCAAAAGAGGGATCATTGGCATAAACTCTCTATTATTCACCAATCCATTATTATATTTGATGATAACTGAGGACTTTAATAGTATAGTACATAGAAATGAGTTCCAGCCTAAAGAACTAAAACACTAATGTGAGAGACTATGCTCAGATCCTAGGGATGACAAATTTAAGATTTATGGGGAAATCTTATTCATGGAGTAACAAGCAGTCCTCAACTTGGCACTAGGGGAAAAAAATTTGATAAGGCCTTGCTAAACAGTGAATGGAGGCATAGTTTTCCTTCTTGCTCAACAATATTTGATAATCCTAGTATCTTAGACTACTCTTCTGTTGGCTTCATAGTCTTATGCCAATATGTAGCTCAAACATTTACAACTTTATAACGTATCATTTCTATGAAGAGGATAAGGAGACTTTATGTAGATCATTCACCTCCCAAGAAATAGAAATGGTTGTCTTTGAGCTAAATCCTATAAAGGGATCTGGCCTTGATGGGCTAAATAGGTACTTATTTCAAATTGCGTGACCCCACATTAAAATATGGTAAGAAATGAAGTTCTAGAATTTTTTGAGAATGGAGAATGCTCAAGGAGGTAAACAAGACTTTTATCTATTTAGTTCCTAAGTGTCAAAATCCTAGTTCATTAAAACTTACTGCAATCTTTTGCACGAAATTATTTCCATGATTTTTTCAATAAGACTAGAGAAAATACGTGAAAAAATGATAGGATATTCATAAGGGGCATTTCTAGAGGGAAGAATGATTGGTGACTTATCCTATTGGCTCAAGAGCTTTTTAAAGGATACATTAAGAAAATGCTCTAAGGAATTATGCTATAAAAGTATATTTTTCATAAAGACTTTGACTCTATAAGGTAGGGGTTTATTGTAAATGTTCTAGAGGCTTTAAATTTTCTTACAAAATTTAAGGCTTGGATCAAAGAGTGTATTACATCTACCACATATAATGTTTTGGTGAATGGGGAGCCTACAACTCTTTTCAAAGGAGGCAAAGCATTAAGTCAAATGGATTCTTTATCCCCATACCTCTTTATCCTTTTTATAGAACCCTAAAAAGGCTACTAATATTCAACATAAGGAACAACCCCTCTTTCAAGTATTATAGAAAATGTAGTGAAGTGGGTTCATTTAGCCTATCTTTTGCATACGACCGTATCTTATTCTCCAAGGCCTATAACAACTCCTTCTATATCCTAATATCCTCCCTTCAAATCCTCAAGAGACTTTTAGGTCTAGCAATCAACTATAAAAGGAGCAATATGTTTCTTTTACATAGTGCTTCTCCAATTTCATATTGGCTCTCAAGGATCACAGCGTTACAAATTGAGAAAAAAAACCTTTCTTTTAACTAGCCCTTCCAATTGCTATAAAAATATTCTACTTTAGGGAGGCATACCTCTTAGTAGAAAAAATACAAAAGACCTAGAAATTTGGTATAATAGTGGTCTTTCATATGCTAGCAGTTTAATTTTCATAAGACATATGCTAAACTCTTTACACATATATTATTCTGCACACATGTTTCTAACCAATGGGATTATCAAATCCATAGTAAACATAATGAGAGGATTCATATGTGGAGTAGGACCAAATGATAAGGGATATGTGAAAGTGTCCTAGAAAGAGATTACAATACCTATGGATGAGGGTGGACTGGGTATAACATCAACTGAGTATCCAACAAGGTTTTGATTGTTAATGGTTATGGAGCATCCTAGAAAACAATGAGTTCATATGGATTGGCTCCACTCCTACTTCTATATGGGAGATTTGGATCATAACCAAAATACTCACACTTTCTGCAACAGTTGCTTCACCTAAGGGATAAGCTAGTTGGTTTAGTTAAGCATAGGATTGGGAATGGTCATAAAGCTTCCCTACTTTATGACTATTGAAGCAATACTGGACCCATTATCTACTCTACATATAGACAATTCATTATAAATTATATCAATGCAAAAGTCAAAGAATGGGTTTTAGGAAACAATTAGGGAAACTTCCTTACTGAACTATCTCTAGTAATCCCAATATACAACCCTAATGAAGACAAAATTGGCACATATATATGGTTACCTAACCCTAGTGATCTTTTCACTAACACCTCTTTCAAGAACATGCTAAGGGTAGCAGGAGTTAAAGTCAGTTGGGCCAAACTGATATGGAACAAACTGTTGAATCCTAAGATTTCCTTCTTATTATGGCTAGCATCCAAATAGAGATTGAACATCAAAGATAGGCTCACGTATCTCAACCTACCTTATCAATGTCCCTTATGTAAGATAAACTCAAAATCACACGGGCTTTTATTTTTTAAATGCCACTTCTCAATACAAATATGAAAAAGGATGTTGTTCCAATTCTCCTCAAACTTCCACCGCACTAACTACTTAGAAGTGATCAATTAGTTACGGGAGCAAAGGGACACGAGTAGTGACATTCAATTCTTAAGCACTACATGCTTAGGATCTTGTGTATACAAGATATGAAAAGAACAAAAAATGTGTTGTGTCTAAGGAAAGGAAAAATAATCAAGATACAATCACTAAGGAAACAATACATTAGATTATAGAGCAGAATCTAGCTATCATGTAAAACCAACAAATGCGAGGAAGCTCCACATACCTAGTTAACCGCTGAATAATCCATTAAAATGATTGAAGGGAAGGTAGAATCATCAACACACCAATGTCATCTCCATCAATACAATGCAAAGTCCAAATCAAGGGCAAAATATTCCCCACATGAAGAAAAGATTGTGGCCTAGCATACAATGAAAGGGGAATTAGGTTAAAAATATAAAAAGGGGAAGCGAATGAAAGAACTATGTTCTAATACCTTAATGGCTTTTTAGATTTTGCCTAACGCCTTAATGGCATTTTTGTAATTATAATGTAATTTGGTCAATTTAATTTCTATAGATAGGCGCACTAACATATGTAATATTTGAAGCTTATTTATTAATATAAGAAATTTTAATTTTAAAAAAACCACTTAATATAGATCCTTATGGAGAGTTTTATGGCTAGCTAAAATATCAAGTTTATAATTTAACTTATATTTATCTAAACTCCATTTTTTCTATTTAAAATAGTAGCACGTGACAATATATGGTTGATTTTGAAACTTGGGATCTTAAAGCCTAACATTTTTGAAGAATTAATTATCAATAACAGATAAACTATATCATCTCATGTTATTTCATTTTCTTTTTAAGGAAATGAAATGGATTATCTTAGTTACCTTTTGATTTACAAAATTAATTAAAAAACGACAAACATAAATAACTACAAAATTTAAATAAGAGTATTAGTGGATACTCACCTCTTTTCTTTCCCTCATGAATATGGAAATGAAGACGAGAGTAAAACAATGCCCACTCTCATTAAAGGCTCACTCTCAATCTCATTTCACATTCTACTATTCTAGAATTTCATTCATTTGAAGGTTATTAAATCCTAATTAACGGTTGTCAGAGAAGTGGAAGAGACAATATTTTGGCATCTCTTTCTCTCTTGTAGTGCCACTTGGGTGGTGATAATATTGCTAATAAAGGAAGCTAAACTTTTCAACTTCCATGTTTAAAGTTAACGTTAACTTCCTATGTTTATAAATTCCTTTGAAGCATTCGGGTGTATTTCTTTTTTTAATTTCCATCAATATATGAATCTAAAAAACTCAACTAAAAAATTAGCAGCAAAAGATTTTCACGGTTCTGACTTCTGAGTTTTGAGTGATAATTTAAGATAAAGTTTCTAATTTTTTTTATATATTTGTAGCTTACTAAATATTTGAATATTTGAGTAACAATTTATCGCAAAACTTGTGGTTGATCTGCTTGTAGCTCTTTTTCTTTTAATGCAATAAATCCCTAAATTTATTATATATAAAATTGAAGTTTATTTAATTTACATTTTGGCACTCTCTAGGTCCTTGAATAAATTGCACTAGAAGAATAACCCACTTTGAAAATTATATAATTAAATATATTATTTCTTGACTTTGTTATTTTAGTTATTGCATTATTAAAAAACTATTATTTATTTGTATATTATTAGTTAAGTGTCACAAAATCCATTCTTTTTTATTTTATCTATATTTATTTAAAATAACATAATATTAAATTTACTTAAAATTTTTCATAAAATACAATAAAAAATTATTTGAAAATTAAATAAAATCGTAAATAGTTGATATGATATACTAGATTTACCATTATGTTAATTCCCACAAAAGAAAATTTTTTATCACTTAAATATAATAAAAATTATATGATAATTAAATAATACCGTAAATA
Organism: Erythroxylum ulei; assembly: GCA_027564395.1. NCBI lineage: Eukaryota > Viridiplantae > Streptophyta > Magnoliopsida > Malpighiales > Erythroxylaceae > Erythroxylum > Erythroxylum ulei. Next base: position 16,151,863 of record JANITX010000008.1, read on the forward strand.
GTTGATATGATATACTACATTTACCATTATGTTAATTCCCATAAAAGAAATTTTTTATTACTTAAAATTTAATAAAATATAATAAAAACTATTTGATAATTAAATAATATCGTGAATAGTTGATATGATATACTACATTTACCATTATGTTAATTCCCATAAAAGAAAATTTCTTATTAAAAATCACTAACATTAATTAAATTAAAAAACTTCTGAAAATTATTTGATTTAATAATTTAGACCTTTATCTAGTTGCTTGATAAAATAATATTCAATCATTTGTACACTTGTAGAATAGAATAATATTTGGCTTGGCAAACTTAAAATAGTTAATATCTTATAATATAATTTACTGTATTTTCTCCTAAGTATGTTAATTTCTTGTATTTTTAGAAATTAGTGTTTCTCTATCATAAAAATTTGCTCTTTATTTTTCATTTTTAATATAGGATATTAAATTTTGCTCTTTATTTTTTTCCTCCTTCACGGATATAATACCATTGATATATCTTTTATGATATATTGTCAAGTTATTGGTATTTTGTTGTGCCTGCATACTTCTTCTAGTTCCATACAGATGCTTTTGTTCTTTTTCTAGTCCAGTTGTGTTATAATTGGTGTATATTATGTTGCCTAAAAAGCATTTGTTTGGATGTGAAAAAAGGAGCAAAAAAAGAAAACAAGTAGAACAATTAATAGAATTCCAAAAATGAGCAATTAATAAATTTATTAAAAGAGTAGGCTCCTTTAGTAAGAATCCTGAGGAATTAGGTGAAGGTAATTTTGAACAACATAAAGAAAATTGAAGTGATGAGATTCATATTCATGAGAAAATTAGTAATTTGAGTGAGCATGATCATGTACCAAATGCGTCCACTTTAAAAAATTTAAGGGCGGATGAGCAACTAATTCCTAAATTGGATATTTATGATCGTAGAAATTAGGATAATCTTGATAATAAAGTAAGAGACATTTTAGTTGAAAAAGGGCCTGTATGAGAATTGAATCTTATGTTTCCTTTAGACAATACCTCTCGACATTAGCAATAGAAAATGGTTAGTTTACTCTAAACATATACATAAAGTATATTTTTTTTGTTGTAAGTTATTCAAATCTAACAACAAACAAATTGCATTAGCAAATGATGGATTTAGATATTGGAAGCATTCTAGTGAGAGACTCAAAGAACATGAGAATTGCATTGATCATATGACTAATATGAGAACTTGGAATGAATAAATGTAAGGTTGAGTAAAAAATAAACAGTTGATAAAGATTTGCAACAAGTAATTGTAAAGGAGAAAGAATGCTGGATTTGATAAGAATAGGTTTTGTTGTGAAATATCTTGCTAAATATATTTTGGATTTTCGATGATCCAATGAGAAACTTTACTAAGATAGTAATGGTAATTTTTTAGGATTGAGATGATTATTGAATTTGATGTAATACTACAAGATCATGTTAAACGTATTCAAAATCATGAAATTCATCACCATTATCTTAGTCACAAATGTCAAAATGAGTTGATTTCTCTGTTGGCCTGTAGTGTTAGAAGTTTTATCATAGAGATAATTCAAGAGGCAAAATGCTTTTCTATTATTCTTAATTGTACCCCATATTTGAGTCATTAAGAAAAAAATAAATTTGTTAGTACGATTTGTGAATATGTCAAATAAAAAATAAAAATAGAGGAGTACTTTTTCGAGTTATTAAAGGTAGATGGCACATTTGGATTAAGACTTTATTATTGGATACATTTAAGTCTCTTAATCTTAATGTCCATAATGTGAGGGGTCAAGGTTATTACAATGGCTCTAATATTCAAAAGTGAATTCTTGAAATAAATCCAAGGGCAATACATATTCCATGTGCTTGATATTCAAAAGTGATTTCTTGAAATAAATCCAAGGGCAATACATATTCCATGTGCTGAGCAATATATATTCCATATGCTTGTCATAATCTTAATCTTACTCTTAGTGCTATGAGGCATTCTTGTGTTAAAGTTGTTTAATTTTTTGGAGTTGTGTAACACATATATGCATTATTTTCAAGTTCTCCTAAAAGGTGGAAGGTTTTACTTGATAATGTTTTAAGCTTAACCATGAAATCATTGTCCAACACTTGTTGGGACAGTCAAATAAAAAGTGTTAAAGCTATTAGATTTCAAGCTCCTCAAATAAGATTGGCTTTTATGGAATTATCTAGATCTTGTGATGATGCCAAGTCAAAGAGTGAAGCGGAAAGTTTATGATACAAGAAGCCATGGCAATGGAGATCAAAGTGCCACACACCAAGACAAGCTTACTTTACTAAGTGGACTTATTACAAGGCAACGTGTAGCAAGGCTTAAAAAATCACTTCAAGGGTTTGTTCAAAGTCACATTACATCTCACCTTGATGACAAGGCCGAACTATCCATGGAGAATTTAAGTGGAGTAGTTAAGCTCGTGATTCTTCTAGAGAGGGCGTGTGGAGGGGCTAATACTTAGCCAAATTTCAAGACAAGTTCAATTGTTCTTATGGGATTAATTTAATACATTGGGCTTGTTATTTATGCTTTATTTATTAGGGCCAAAAGACTTATTATGGGTTGGATATTTATTTGTAAGCTTGCCTTAGTTTATTTTATGCTAGTTTTGGACAACCAAGCGTATGGGCCTAAGTAGAGTGCTCCATTAGGCCCATTCACACCCTTAGGTTTATTTAAGTTATTTTGGTCTTATTTAAGTTAGTTTAGCCTAATCCTAAGTGTATTAGGATCAGATTGCATTATTGGGCTATAACTCCTAAACTAGTTAGGATTAGGCTTGTTTTTAGCATTAAATGGGCTTATAACCTATTCCTTTTAGGGTTAGGAGGTGGGCAAGGGTATAATACCTTATTTTATCCTTGTAAACATCAAATTAGTTGATTAATGAAATTAAGAGATATTCTCTCCAAGAAAGGCGTGTTCTTCTTGTTGTTACTTCAAGGATTGCATCACTTATCAAGGTAATCACTTGTGGCGTGTTCAATTCTTCTGTTTTTTTTGGGTTTGGGTCTCAATTTCATATAATTGGGGTTTGAGCTAGCAAGTTCTTATAATAGAAAGATTGGGGTTTTGATTCAATAGGATTAGGGGGTTTCAAGAACCTTGTTTTCTTAGGGTTTCTGTATCAGTTGGTATCAGAGCTTTGGCTTAATTCTATTGAACTTATATGTATCTTTCATTGTTTTCTTTGTTGATTCCTTAGAAAAAATCACAAAAAATAGGGTTTGATTGCTTGGAAAGATTATTGGTTCTTTATGCTCATGTTTCTTTAATTGATTCCTTGTTTTCTTGATCATCAATTAGAAAAAAAAAACGTGAACAGTAGAAAGAAAAGAAAGAAACGTGAACAGTAGAAAGAAAAGAAAAGAAATGTGAACAGTAGAAAGAAAAAAATGAACAGTAGAAAGAAAAGAAAAAAAAACGTGAACAGTAGAAAGAAAAGAAAAGAAATTTCAAGATTGATCAAGAAACATCCAAGATTGTGATTCTTTGAATTTTTGTTTAATCTTTCATTTAAGATTTGTTCTTATCATTTAAGATTCATCTAGATTGTCTTTCTTTCATTCAAGAGCCTATTAAGAAACATCCAAGATTGTAATTCTTTGAATCTTTGTTTGATCTTTCATTCAAGATTTGTTCTTATCATTCAAGATTCATCTAGATTGTCTTTCTTTCATTCGAGAACCCATCAAGAAACGTTTTCTTTGAATCTTTTGTTCAATTCTTCAAATCTTGGGCAAATTGGGATATTAAAATAAAAAATAAAAAAATTTGGTCTTAAGTTTGGTGAGTTTTGTCATATTTTTGTTTGTATTTTTTGTTTCCTGTTGTATTTTTTGTTTCGGTACCTATATTTGCTTCTCTACATTGATTTGAACAATTGCTGCACTCATAATTGTTCAATTGACACAAGAATCATTGCCTACACTACTCTTCATCCCTGTATTAGCACTGTGATTTTTTTTCTATTCGTGCAATATTTTGCTTCTATATTTGTTTCATCTATTCATTTTTCTTTGTTAGGGTTGTTATCTTTGTGCTTTCTATTTGAACTTGTTGGTTGTTGATTTCCTTGATCTTGTTGAAGTGATCTTGAAAAGTAACAATAAAGGAGGCACTTGAGTGGAAAAAGGAAAGAGTGTGAGATTATAAAGTGAAAAGCCATTTTATTGTGTGAAACACGAGTGGAAATTTCTGTTCTAGAGAGAAACATGTAAGGGAGTGTTGTGAGGTTTCTAACATTTTCTTGGAGGATTAATCATGTCTCATAATAGCAATAAAGATGGAAAGAGTGATGGGAGTGAAGAAGACCAATGAAATACATTCTTTACACTTGAAGCAATGCAAAATCAATTCAAGAGAATAGAGACTATGTTCTTTGAAGTCAAAGACAAGTTTAAGCAGCAAGATAGAAACTTTGAAAGACAAGATAGGCTTCTCAGAACTATTCAAGCTGAATCTTTAGGGAATAATGGGACAACAAGGAGAGAGAACCCTCCAGTTTATAATCATTATCACTATGAGGAGGAGCAAGATGAAGATGGATTTGATCAAGAAGAGTGGTATGGAGGTCGAAACAATGTAAAAGGTGATAGAGGTCGAAATAGAGGTGGTTATAGAGGAAAAGCTGAAAGATGCAGAGAGGAGGAAGAGACTGAAAAGGTAGATAGAAACATTGGCAGCATCAAAATGAAGATGCCACCATTTCAAAGAAGGAATGATGCAGTTGCCTACTTAGAGTGGGAAAGGAAAGTAGAGATGATATTTGCCTGCCACAGGCCCACAACTATTCTGAGGAGAAGAAGGTGAAGCTGGCAGTAGTTAAGTTCTTTGATTATGCTGCTGTTTGGTAGGATCAATTGATGGTTAGTAGAAAACGAACTGGAGAAAGACCGGTTGAAACCTGGGATGAGATGAAACGCATCATAAAAAAGAGATTCGTGCCAGGTAACTTATAATACCCCACTCCCGCAAAACCCGAACCCGACATCGATGGGTGATATCCGAGTTCGTGCCCCGCGAGGGTGACGTGCTAGATCACTTAGTCAAAAACTCAGTATAAATTTTTTTCTTTAAGCGTACGCAAAAATCAGTAATCAAAAATTTGGGCCCACTTTTATTCAGAAACATTTTCGTTTACAAGAGTTACCAACATTTTTCAAATACTAGAATTTCGTTAATCACTAGGGCCCATTCCAAAAACAAAACATAT